>JAMPIV010004772.1:132500-440000 GCA_024509875.1 Oreohelix idahoensis
ACATCATCGCCGTGCTACTGCATAAATAGCATCCTCAAGATACTCTCCTGTGCTATAAGATATAATGCTGGATCCGTAAATATGGCCTCCTCACAGATAGCAAACGGCTCGCATCATCGCCGTGCTACTGCATAAATATTGTATCCTCCAGATACTCCTCCAGCGCTATAAGATATAATAATGGATCCGTAACTATGGCCTCCTCACAGATAGCAAACGGCTCACATCATCGCCGTGCTACTGCATAAATATTGTATCCTCCAGATACTCCTCACATCAGCGCTGTATTAATAATAATGGATCCTTCTCAAAGATAGCAAACGGGCATCCTCGCCGTGCTACACTCACATAAGCGCTATCATAATCTAATGAGTCCTACCAGCAATTTCTCACTCGACTCCATCCCCGGCAGTCTGCAATAATCTCGCCTTTACTCATTTTTAGCGCTATTATATGACATGTGTAAGTTAATGGATCCTTATCAAAATATTCACAATACTGCTCACCCAGCAGTTTGCAATAATATCACTTATCAACATGTCTTCACATAACACAATTATCCTCTCTAAGGAAATAATGGCCTTACATAAATCATGGCCTCTTATATTCAGCACTGTACAGGCTTACCATCAAGAACACACACTATGGGGCGACCTCTCCAGATCGATGCCCAAAACTCACTGCCCACGGGAATACACATCCTCCCCCTAAAACAGCTACGAGACCCGGCTGTTAAAAAACACCGTTCAGTCTCACTACTTGCACGGGCTAGCCACAAATAGCTAAACACCCGTAGCTCAAAACAGTTCGGAGTGAACAAACCTCCACAATTGAACTGACTAGCGTTCACACGCTTTGTAACTTTACTTCTACTATTACAATTTAAACTTAACATTAAAGACAATCACGTCTTCAAGCAATGACAACCCATAATCTAATCTGCTCACCTAATATTTTCCAGATCACGTCCCCTTCCATTAAAATTACTGGTAACAGTTTGCCACACCGTCCGGGAAAAAATGATTTATCATTTTTTAGAAAATTTAAGATGCAAAAATTTAAAGGTTAATGAAATTATATGAAATACGTACAAAAATAAACTCCCCAAAAATTTAACTGTCAATGAAGTTATGTCAAATATCTCTTTAATTAATTCCCAAAAATTTTAAAAATTTAATGAAGTTCTATCAATTACCTACAAAAATATACCTATGACAAGAGAACATAGCACATCTACAAAAATATCATCAATAAATGTAAGATAACGACTAAATCATCCAACATACTCATTCAAGCATACCAAAATAAAAATTAATCTAATACAAACGCAAATTAAGTATACATAGTACAAACTAAACAGAAAATAAACTTTCGTAAGCGAAAAGACAAAATATGAAATGGGAATATGATAAGCATCAAATAGAATCATAAGATGACATTGAAGACAACAATTCCATACATGTAAAACAAATAGAACTATAAGAACCAATTACATTACCTAAAGTCATATAATTAATTTAACACTACAAAGACATAAAGACTAAAAAGCGTATCACGAAAAAAAAAGTATACAAGAAGTATGAATTACATCAAAGATGAAACACGGAAGCATAAACAAAATATCAGACAATATTGAAAAGACAACAGCAGAGATGTAAAGAAATGACGAATAGTCAACAAAGAGAGATGACAGTAAAGATGCAAATGTAAAGAAAGTTGGTAACAACACCTAACAATAACTATCTAAATGTAACAACGTATTGTAAAATACAAAAATGCTAAAGTATATTTATATACTAACACAAAAAAGAAAGTTAATGACAAGCACAGCATAATAAGTAATTTAACTAAATTATAAACTTATACATAACTAAAAATAAATTACATCAAATATCACCCAAAAAAAAAAAAAATTATTAACGATAACACACGTTCCGCATTGACGCATAGTCAAGCGCTAACAACCAAAAAATACATCCAAACATCACAACATTTTCAAAGAATTAATGTCACTACATAATAGTAACCTTAACATACAATCTAGCGCTGGCGCAGAAAAAAAATATCACAATGTCCAAAACACATTTTTTCAAAAAAAATTACAATACAAAAAATGTTTCTTAACGCTAGGTTAAATAAAAATAGTATTTTTATTTCTAAGTAATATGTAGGTATAATTAATAACTAACAATTAAATTAGCTGAGTAACATAAAAATAATCTTATCTTTAAACAGACATACATGAAAAACGTATAAGTTTTTTTTTTTTTTTCTTTTAAAAAAAAAAAATACATCACAGAAACGTTACATGGGCTAACACACTGTTGAACTGCTTACGAAGTTATAAATATATAAGTGTAATATTATTTATCTTAACTATGTATTATAATCAGATATCTAAATTCTTTAAATGAACAATAGTATCAGCCGTCGCTGTTAATTCTACCCACTTAATTTAATACGAAATTTAAGTTAATTCTAGCTGACAAAAAATCGAATCGTTTAAATTATCAAATGTCATAATTGAGAAAAAATGGAAACCAAGTTTCAGAATACGTCCTTAACTTCAACGCAAAATCATTAATAATACATACAAGTTATGTTTAAAATTACCTTTCACTAAACAATTAATTCAAATAATCTGTATATAAATATGTTAATTAAACATGGTATCAAACCCATGATGAAAAACAAAACCAAAATTTTAAGTAGTGCATAAAAACACTCAGGACTATCTACAGAAATGACTATTACATTGTCTCAGTAAATAAGTTTGTGCATAGAAATTATTTAATGCATAATTAAAATACAGTCATATAAGTAACAACCAACAAATAATTATGGCAATCAAATGTTACAAAGATTACATAATATTTCATTAACAACATATAAAGTTCTATACTAAAGAATACAATAACATTCAGTGTTTGTAAACAGAACAAAAAATAAACAGGACCTTTGAAAAAAACAAAAACAAAAAAAATTCCTTCGAGGTCTTGCGAACATCTCATCAACACGCAAGGTGACATCATGACACGGTGGGTTAACGTACTGTCTAGGCTCGCTTGAATGGATAAATGGTACATAGTGATCTATATCTCTCGCAGGTAATGTCAAATTAGAATGGTGATTCCTCGCAAAGTCGCTCGCTGTGAGACAATACAAATGAAAATATCTATTTTAATCCATGGTAAGGTTATGAGGAAACACGGAAAATTCACTTTACAATTACCCAAACTCCGTGGTGTAAGGTTGTGGCCCTCCTGCGATGTCAACAACTCTCGTCACATAGCAGACAACATAGGGACAACCTGACCTATAATTCACAGCTGTCAGTGCGGTAGGCTGAAAAAAAAATGTACTACCTTCACAAGACCGAGATGATCTCTCAAATCTATCAGCATGACAAGCAAAAGCATTTAAGAACCTATTACCGTTCCTATTACTCTGATTGCTAATAATCTTGCTCTTATATGGAGCACAGTTAACCTGGTTGCAATCTGTATAATTTCTTTTGAGAGCATTGTTATTTGCTCTATTAACACCGTTGTACTGATTTAAATCCCAGTTACAATAGTTATTCTTAATACTTCTTCCCAGATAACAATGTCCATCAGATAGAACTGACTTTTTAGCAGGAAAATTATTACTAGACTCATAAACTTTCATATAATTACTTCTGCTATAGTTTTCTAAACTTTTAGAATCACAATGTTGAGATCTGTCACATTTTTTCTTGTTTTTAGGAGAAGAAACGTTACCGTAGGATGAACTCCCTTGGTACTTTATAACCTTAGGGTTATGTCTCCTATCAAAATTATTTTTTTCTTTGCTTGTGGTAATGTGTTTAAAAAATGAGTCACACTGCCTTGACTGGGTATGACTAGAAGGTTTGACAATCTCTTTATTTTTTTTCACAACATCTGTTTCCTTTATGGAACAAGCAGTAGTATGTTTGTTACTTGTAACCAACTTATCAGATCTGTCAATAAATACGCTGTTGGTTTTTAACACACTGACTTGAGATTTAGCACTGTTTCTTTCCTTATCTACAGGACTGCCTATTACTGTAGAATTCTCTTTGTTGGACTGTCGCCAAGAAACAATATTATTGGAAATATCATTGGTAGTGCGCTGAAAGTTATATCTTCCCCGAAAAGATACACGTCCACTATTCTCGACCTTAGAATGTGCAAAAAGTGTCTGAGGCTGACTTTTTGCTTTTGTGGTCTGATGATAAGAAACTTTCTGTCTATCCCTGTCACCATTGACAGAAGACCACGTATTGCTATTCAAGACTACGTCAAGCAGACCATATATTCTTCTTCTTGCTTCTGCAATCTCAATGTCTCTAAGTGCAATCTGTTCACTTAATCTCTTGCTTAAACTCTCAGCTTTTAAGACCTTGCAGCTTTCCTCTGCTAACAAATTTTCAATCTTAATCAATTTGTCTTTCTCCCTCATTAACTCTTTCACTCTCTCTTTATCAACCCTCTCAATCTCAATATCATGACTATTCGTAAGCCTATCAACCTTCTCTTTCTCAACCATCAACTCTACTAATGTCTCTTTCTTTTGTTGAGTCTCCTGTGTAAGTTTTTTTCCAACTCAACATTCTTATCTTTCATTTGAGTCTCTAACTCTTCAATTTTGCCTAATGCCGAGTCTAATTTTGCTCGAACATAAGCAAGCTCAGAATTTGATTTACATAAATCACCTGTAAGTTTAGTCACTTTTTTATGTAGCTCATTCACTTCAGTAGTACTTTTTATATCTCCTATTTGCTTCTTCTCTTTTAACTCTTCTTCCTGGTCACTATATATGCCGTCGAGCAATAACGTACGCATACTCTTCAATATGCTATCACGTTTAATACAAATATAATTGTCCAAGAACAGATGAAGGTCCAAAACCAATAACCTTGCCAGATCCTCAGCCATACTCACATGAGGAATTGACTGAAATCTCTCATCAGCAAAATCTCTTAGAGCTCTCGATGCACAGATCAAAAACCTGTCCATAACATGTGACTCAAGCTCTGGGCCTTTTAATCCCTGATAATCTGTCCCCTGTTGAAACAGATACTCTAATACAGGTCTCATATCCTCTGGATCTGTATCACAATCCATTGTGACTTGTTTACTTAGTCAACCATATATGTCTTAATTAACTTTCCTTATACCAAATCAAGTTTAGATCTCAAATATTGTATCATCAATCCCTGTACATCATCATATTCTATAATTAATCGATATAATTATCGACAACAACAACAATAGTTATTAATAGAATAGGATAGTGCAGATTGAGGCTCGTTGACATGGACAGAAGTGGCAACATCTACACACAACAAAAGCACTTAACTGAAGGTAATCCCGTCTCTTTCGCTAACACACTGGATATCACAAAGTTCTGACGTTAAAACACTCCACTGCAGAAAGGTAGAAGGACTAAGCTCTCTTGTCTTCAGATCTCTGCCACTGCACAGTATGTCCTCAACAATGCATCAGACGACAGGAACCGATCACAACAACTCCGCAAGTTGTCATTTGAGGTATAAGTGCAGACGAACTCTCCAACATACTGCACCTATAGTTGAATCTGCATATGGAAAGACTGGAACAAGCACTGTAACAATTATGGCATCAATGTCGCTATCAGATAACAGCTGTTTGATATCGAAACCAACTGATAAAGTTAGTTTAGTTGCTACAACACGCCAAGATATGAGGATGGATATGCGCAGTCAGCTGATACCTGTGTACAGTTGAATTAAGCCACGCCCACACAGAGCAAAACATAACACAGTTCAGTGTTCCCACTTGTAATGACTGGTCCAGAATCTGACCTAATTTACCCTCTTGTCACGCGAATGTAATGTGGGTGTTACGACCCGTTGGTTTGGTCCACCACTGATAAAACTCAATAGATGTTTTTATGGTGAAGAAGGTGAGTGTGTTTTGGGACAGTCACTCACAGTAGCGTACACACCAAGTCATGGAATGGTGTAACGTCTGATGATTTTTTTAATCATGGTTTATTACAATTATAACATCACGTAGATCTAGACGAATACAGTTACATCGAAACAGGAATCTTCATAATGTAGTTAACACACCATACGGCCCTTACACATCCTGGCCTACAAAATCTCTACTCCACATCAGTGCACAAAGACTGCATCTACGGCAGTTATATAATAGTCATGGCCTACAAAATCTCTACTCCACATCAGTGCACAAATACTGCATCTACGGCAGTTATATAATAGTCATGGCCTACAAAATCTCTACTCCACATCAGTGCACAAATACTGCATCTACGGCAGTTATATAATAGTCATGGCCTACAAAATCTCTACTCCACATCAGTGCACAAATACTGCATCTACGGCAGTTATATATAATAATCAAGGCCTCTCTAAAGATAGCAAACGTCTCACATCATCGCCGTGCTACTGCATAAATAGCATCCTCAAGATACTCTCCTGTGCTATGAGATATAATGCTGAGTCCGTAAATATGGCCTCCTCACAGATAGCAAACGGCTCGCATCATCGCCGTGCTACTGCATAAATATTGTATCCTCCAGATACTCCTCCTGCGCTATAAGATATAATAATGGATCCGTAACTATGGCCTCCTCACAGATAGCAAACGGCTCACATCATCGCCGTGCTACTGCATAAATATTGTATCCTCCAGATACTCCTCACATCAGCGCTGTATTAATAATAATGGATCCTTCTCAAAGATAGCAAACGGGCATCCTCGCCGTGCTACACTCACATAAGCGCTATCATAATCTAATGAGTCCTACCAGCAATTTCTCACTCGACTCCATCCCCGGCAGTCTGCAATAATCTCGCCTTTACTCATTTTTAGCGCTATTATATGACATGTGTAAGTTAATGGATCCTTATCAAAATATTCACAATACTGCTCACCCAGCAGTTTGCAATAATATCACTTATCAACATGTCTTCACATAACACAATTATCCTCTCTAAGGAAATAATGGCCTTACATAAATCATGGCCTCTTATATTCAGCACTGTACAGGCTTACCATCAAGAACACACACTATGGGGCCGACTCTCTCCAGTCGATGCCCAAAACTCACTGCCCACGGGAATACACATCCTCCCCCTAAAACAGCTACGAGACCCGGCTGTTAAAAAACACCGTTCAGTCTCACTACTTGCACGGGCTAGCCACAAATAGCTAAACACCCGTAGCTCAAAACAGTTCGGAGTGAACAAACCTCCACAATTGAACTGACTAGCGTTCACACGCTTTGTAACTTTACTTCTACTATTACAATTTAAACTTAACATTAAAGACAATCACGTCTTCAAGCAATGACAACCCATAATCTAATCTGCTCACCTAATATTTTCCAGATCACGTCCCCTTCCATTAAAATTACTGGTAACAGTTTGCCACACCGTCCGGGAAAAAATGATTTATCATTTTTTAGAAAATTTAAGATCCAAAAATTTAAAGGTTAATGAAATTATATGAAATACGTACAAAAATAAACTCCCCAAAAATTTAACTGTCAATGAAGTTATGTCAAATATCTCTTTAATTAATTCCCAAAAATTTTAAAAAATTTAATGAAGTTCTATCAATTACCTACAAAAATATACCTATGACAAGAGAACATAGCACATCTACAAAAAATATCATCAATAAATGTAAGATAACGACTAAATCATCCAACATACTCATTCAAGCATACCAAAATAAAAATTAATCTAATACAAACGCAAATTAAGTATACATAGTACAAACTAAACAGAAAATAAACTATCGTAAGCGAAAAGACAAAATATGAAATGGGAATATGATAAGCATCAAATAGAATCATAAGATGACATTGAAGACAACAATTCCATACATGTAAAACAAATAGAACTATAAGAACCAATTACATTACCTAAAGTCATATAATTAATTTAACACTACAAAGAATGAAAGTATAAATAGCGTAACACGAAAAAAAAAAAAGTATACAAGAAGTATGAATTACATCAAAGATGAAACACGGAAGCATAAACAAAATATCAGACAATATTGAAAAGACAACAGCAAAGATGTAAAGAAATGACGAATAGTCAACAAAGAGAGATGACAGTAAAGATGCAAATGTAAAGAAAGTTGGTAACAACACCTAACAATAACTATCTAAATGTAACAACGTATTGTAAAATACAAAAATGCTAAAGTATATTTATATACTAACACAAAAAAGAAAGTTAATGACAAGCACAGCATAATAAGTAATTTAACTAAATTATAAACTTATACATAACTAAAAATAAATTACATCAAATATCACCCAAAAAAAAAAAAAATTATTAACGATAACACACGTTCCGCATTGACGCATAGTCAAGCGCTAACAACCAAAAAATACATCCAAACATCACAACATTTTCAAAGAATTAATGTCACTACATAATAGTAACCTTAACATACAATCTAGCGCTGGCGCAGAAAAAAAATATCACAATGTCCAAAACACATTTTTAAAAAAAAAATTACAATACAAAAAATGTTTCTTAACGCTAGGTTAAATAAAAATAGTATTTTTATTTCTAAGTAATATGTAGGTATAATTAATAACTAACAATTAAATTAGCTGAGTAACATAAAAATAATCTTATCTTTAAACAGACATACATGAAAAACGTGTAAGTTTTTTTTTTTTTTCTTCTTTTTAAAAAAAAAAATACATCACAGAAACGTTACATGGGCTAACACACTGTTGAACTGCTTACGAAGTTATAAATATATAAGTGTAATATTATTTATCTTAACTATGTATTATAATCAGATATCTAAATTCTTTAAATGAACAATAGTATCAGCCGTCGCTGTTAATTCTACCCACTTAATTTAATACGAAATTTAAGTTAATTCTAGCTGACAAAAAATCGAATCGTTTAAATTATCAAATGTCATAATTGAGAAAAAATGGAAACCAAGTTTCAGAATACGTCCTTAACTTCAACGCAAAATCATTAATAATACATACAAGTTATGTTTAAAATTACCTTTCACTAAACAATTAATTCAAATAATCTGTATATAAATATGTTAATTAAACATGGTATCAAACCCATGATGAAAAACAAAACCAAAATTTTAAGTAGTGCATAAAAACACTCAGGACTATCTACAGAAATGACTATTACATTGTCTCAGTAAATAAGTTTGTGCATAGAAATTATTTAATGCATAATTAAAATACAGTCATATAAGTAACAACCAACAAATAATTATGGCAATCAAATGTTACAAAGATTACATAATATTTCATTAACAACATATAAAGTTCTATACTAAAGAATACAATAACATTCAGTGTTTGTAAACAGAACAAAAAATAAACAGGACCTTTGAAAAAAACAAAAAAAAAATTCCTTCGAGGTCTTGCGAACATCTCATCAACACGCAAGGTGACATCATGACACGGTGGGTTAACGTACTGTCTAGGCTCGCTTGAATGGACAAATGGTACATAGTGATCTATATCTCTCGCAGGTAATGTCAAATTAGAATGGTGATTCCTCGCAAAGTCGCTCGCTGTGAGACAATACAAATGAAAATATCTATTTTAATCCATGGTAAGGTTATGAGGAAACACGGAAAATTCACTTTACAATTACCCAAACTCCGTGGTGTAAGGTTGTGGCCCTCCTGCGATGTCAACAACTCTCGTCACATAGCAGACAACATAGGGACAACCTGACCTATAATTCACAGCTGTCAGTGCGGTAGGCTGAAAAAAAATGTACTACCTTCACAAGACCGAGATGATCTCTCAAATCTATCAGCATGACAAGCAAAAGCATTTAAGAACCTATTACCGTTCCTATTACTCTGATTGCTAATAATCTTGCTCTTATATGGAGCACAGTTAACCTGGTTGCAATCTGTATAATTTCTTTTGAGAGCATTGTTATTTGCTCTATTAACACCGTTGTACTGATTTAAATCCCAGTTACAATAGTTATTCTTAATACTTCTTCCCAGATAACAATGTCCATCAGATAGAACTGACTTTTTAGCAGGAAAATTATTACTAGACTCATAAACTTTCATATAATTACTTCTGCTATAGTTTTCTAAACTTTTAGAATCACAATGTTGAGATCTGTCACATTTTTTCTTGTTTTTAGGAGAAGAAACGTTACCGTAGGATGAACTCCCTTGGTACTTTATAACCTTAGGGTTATGTCTCCTATCAAAATTATTTTTTTCTTTGCTTGTGGTAATGTGTTTAAAAAATGAGTCACACTGCCTTGACTGGGTATGACTAGAAGGTTTGACAATCTCTTTATTTTTTTTCACAACATCTGTTTCCTTTATGGAACAAGCAGTAGTATGTTTGTTACTTGTAACCAACTTATCAGATCTGTCAATAAATACGCTGTTGGTTTTTAACACACTGACTTGAGATTTAGCACTGTTTCTTTCCTTATCTACAGGACTGCCTATTACTGTAGAATTCTCTTTGTTGGACTGTCGCCAAGAAACAATATTATTGGAAATATCATTGGTAGTGCGCTGAAAGTTATATCTTCCCCGAAAAGATACACGTCCACTATTCTCGACCTTAGAATGTGCAAAAAGTGTCTGAGGCTGACTTTTTGCTTTAGTGGTCTGATGATAAGAAACTTTCTGTCTATCCCTGTCACCATTGACAGAAGACCACGTATTGCTATTCAAGACTACGTCAAGCAGACCATATATTCTTCTTCTTGCTTCTGCAATCTCAATGTCTCTAAGTGCAATCTGTTCACTTAATCTCTTGCTTAAACTCTCAGCTTTTAAGACCTTGCAGCTTTCCTCTGCTAACAAATTTTCAATCTTAATCAATTTGTCTTTCTCCCTCATTAACTCTTTCACTCTCTCTTTATCAACCCTCTCAATCTCAATATCATGACTATTCGTAAGCCTATCAACCTTCTCTTTCTCAACCATCAACTCTACTAATGTCTCTTTCTTTTGTTGAGTCTCCTGTGTAAGTTTTTCCAACTCAACATTCTTATCTTTCATTTGAGTCTCTAACTCTTCAATTTTGCCTAATGCCGAGTCTAATTTTGCTCGAACACAAGCAAGCTCAGAATTTGATTTACATAAATCACCTGTAAGGTTAGTCACTTTTTTCTGTAGCTTATTCACTTCAGCAGTCCTTTTTAAGCAACTTTCCCTTTGCTCCTGTGTACTCTGTTTTATATCTCCTATTTGCTTCTTCTCTTTTAACTCTTCTTCCTGGTCACTATATATGCCGTCGAGCAATAACGTACGCATACTCTTCAATATGCTATCACGTTTAATACAAATATAATTGTCCAAGAACAGATGAAGGTCCAAAACCAATAACCTTGCCAGATCCTCAGCCATACTCACATGAGGAATTGACTGAAATCTCTCATCAGCAAAATCTCTTAGAGCTCTCGATGCACAGATCAAAAACCTGTCCATAACATGTGACTCAAGCTCTGGGCCTTTTAATCCCTGATAATCTGTCCCCTGTTGAAACAGATACTCTAATACAGGTCTCATATCCTCTGGATCTGTATCACAATCCATTGTGACTTGTTTACTTAGTCAACCATATATGTCTTAATTAACTTTCCTTATACCAAATCAAGTTTAGATCTCAAATATTGTATCATCAATCCCTGTACATCATCATATTCTATAATTAATCGATATAATTATCGACAACAACAACAATAGTTATTAATAGAATAGGATAGTGCAGATTGAGGCTCGTTGACATGGACAGAAGTGGCAACATCTACACACAACAAAAGCACTTAACTGAAGGTAATCCCGTCTCTTTCGCTAACACACTGGATATCACAAAGTTCTGACGTTAAAACACTCCACTGCAGAAAGGTAGAAGGACTAAGCTCTCTTGTCTTCAGATCTCTGCCACTGCACAGTATGTCCTCAACAATGCATCAGACGACAGGAACCGATCACAACAACTCCGCAAGTTGTCATTTGAGGTATAAGTGCAGACGAACTCTCCAACATACTGCACCTATAGTTGAATCTGCATATGGAAAGACTGGAACAAGCACTGTAACAATTATGGCATCAATGTCGCTATCAGATAACAGCTGTTTGATATCGAAACCAACTGATAAAGTTAGTTTAGTTGCTACAACACGCCAAGATATGAGGATGGATATGCGCAGTCAGCTGATACCTGTGTACAGTTGAATTAAGCCACGCCCACACAGAGCAAAACATAACACAGTTCAGTGTTCCCACTTGTAATGACTGGTCCAGAATCTGACCTAATTTACCCTCTTGTCACGCGAATGTAATGTGGGTGTTACGACCCGTTGGTTTGGTCCACCACTGATAAAACTCAATAGATGTTTTTATGGTGAAGAAGGTGAGTGTGTTTTGGGACAGTCACTCACAGTAGCGTACACACCAAGTCATGGAATGGTGTAACGTCTGATGATTTTTTTAATCATGGTTTATTACAATTATAACATCACGTAGATCTAGACGAATACAGTTACATCGAAACAGGAATCTTCATAATGTAGTTAACACACCATACGGCCCTTACACATCCTGGCCTACAAAATCTCTACTCCACATCAGTGCACAAATACTGCATCTACGGCAGTTATATAATAGTCATGGCCTACAAAATCTCTACTCCACATCAGTGCACAAATACTGCATCTACGGCAGTTATATAATAGTCATGGCCTACAAAATCTCTACTCCACATCAGTGCACAAATACTGCATCTACGGCAGTTATATAATAATCATGGCCTCTCTAAAGATAGCAAACGGCTCACATCATCGCCGTGCTACTGCATAAATAGCATCCTCAAGATACTCTCCTGTGCTATAAGATATAATGCTGGGTCCGTAAATATGGCCTCCTCACAGATAGCAAACGGCTCGCATCATCGCCGTGCTACTGCATAAATATTGTATCCTCCAGATACTCCTCCTGCGCTATAAGATATAATAATGGATCCGTAACTATGGCCTCCTCACAGATAGCAAACGGCTCACATCATCGCCGTGCTACTGCATAAATATTGTATCCTCCAGATACTCCTCACATCAGCGCTGTATTAATAATAATGGATCCTTCTCAAAGATAGCAAACGGGCATCCTCGCCGTGCTACACTCACATAAGCACTATCATAATCTAATGAGTCCTACCAGCAATTTCTCACTCGACTCCATCCCCGGCAGTCTGCAATAATCTCGCCTTTACTCATTTTTAGCGCTATTATATGACATGTGTAAGTTAATGGATCCTTATCAAAATATTCACAATACTGCTCACCCAGCAGTTTGCAATAATATCACTTATCAACATGTCTTCACATAACACAATTATCCTCTCTAAGGAAATAATGGCCTTACATAAATCATGGCCTCTTATATTCAGCACTGTACAGGCTTACCATCAAGAACACACACTATGGGGCGACCTCTCCAGATCGATGCCCAAAACTCACTGCCCACGGGAATACACATCCTCCCCCTAAAACAGCTACGAGACCCGGCTGTTAAAAAACACCGTTCAGTCTCACTACTTGCACGGGCTAGCCACAAATAGCTAAACACCCGTAGCTCAAAACAGTTCGGAGTGAACAAACCTCCACAATTGAACTGACTAGCGTTCACACGCTTTGTAACTTTACTTCTACTATTACAATTTAAACTTAACATTAAAGACAATCACGTCTTCAAGCAATGACAACCCATAATCTAATCTGCTCACCTAATATTTTCCAGATCACGTCCCCTTCCATTAAAATTACTGGTAACACCTACAAGACGCCACTAGGCATGATGGTCACTGACTGCTTTGACGGTCGGCGGCTAAGGATCAAAGAAGAAGAAAATGAGAACTGAGTTTGACACCCCAGGTGTACTTCTATTGCTGTTAGGGTGTTAATTATACCTAAATAATAGACAATTTTCAATTTGAAAGTTTCAAAATGAAATTCCGGTATTCATCCAGGTGCCCGCATAGACTTCGGTCATCATGCCAATTCCGCTATCACGGCTATAACAGAAACTGTAGAATTAGCCGAAGCCGTCCAGGCGGCAGTGAGAATGACCGACGCCCAGGAAACTCTCATTATTGTGACAGCAGATCATAGCCACGCCTTCGCTATACAAGGATACGCCCCTCGAGGTCATGATATTTTAGGCAAGTATTGATAACTTATTGTTTTAATTAAATATCCTTTCTAAAATAATCCATCCATGCTGACGTTTTACTGCGCTTAATTTAAAGGAAGGACACACAGCTTTGCATTATTCTGTCGAGCTCTATGCCTATAGGTGGTTAGCTCCAAAACAGTGAATGAATTTGTGTTCGTAAAACAAGGCGGAGCTCATTAATGCAACAAAAGCTAAAACTCAAGTTTTAGAGGTAGCATTGGACAATATTATCAGTTCTGGCCACGCCCTAAGCATGTAATACGACACTGTTTTGTTTATGAAGGTTTAAAATAGTTGCAGGCGCGTTGACGATTCCAGATGGTATTCCTTCTTACTTTTTCAATTACCCTTTGTAGATACAACAGTAATTGTTATTGTTGTTATTGTTGTTATTGTTGATCAGAATCAACGTCATTGCACTTCGGGAAACCCATAGGTGCTCAGTCTCCCTCATCAAATGTCGAAGGGTATGAATGCTAATTGTTCCTGTTGCGCGTTGGTTGTATACACGCCGGATGCTTCCTCTCAAACTTCCATCTCAACTGGTCTTACGTTTGATGCCAAATTCCGGCAATCTTAGCCTTGATGATTCATGATTGCATTGTCATTCTCAAACATGCAATCATTAATTGCCCTCCGTATCTCTCCCTTATCTATATCCAATGCACCTTCTGTGGGTGCTCATGAAGCTAATCTGTCAGCTCTTACATTGCTGTGTACCCATGCTTGATCAGGGAAATAGATCTACACCAGTTCCTGCAGATTTAAGCTTCTATGGAGGTTTTTCATTCATGCCGGAGCCATCCATTCTGAACCTTCCGAAGCTTGGATTGTGAGTCTGATACAATAACTGCCCTTGTTAATGAAGTTTCAGACAGCCAACTTAAGGTTGCAGTAGCTGCCTCTACCTCCATTCTCATGCTGGAAGTTGTTTTCATGTAAACCTTGCTACGTTTAGCAAAGATTCTGCCCTTTACTCTATCAGGGAAGCCCCAACCAGATTTCTGACCACGGATTACAGACCCATCAGTGTACACAATGGCATCATCATCCCCAGCATGATCATTTATCACCTGATCAATTTCCAGCTCTGCCCTCCCATTGGCCCAAGTTTAGCACTCCAAGGATGATGATGATTGGCTGGTAGTTCGTCAAGTTCTCACATGACTTACTCTTCTCTTCTCCCTTAAATATATTTTCACCTGTGATCACCTGTCTAATAGTTACCTCTGCCTGCGCCATCCATGACATCCAAGTCTTTATTCTTGCTCCTTTCACGTCAGCTACGTTCCAGTGCAGTGGATGCCTTTTGTCTGTGGTTACTCGCATATAAGCTTTTGCCTAGGCCATCGCATATCTGGATCTAATTGACAACAATCCAAGCATGTGCCGCGTCGTCACAATGGCGGTATCTCGCGTACAGCCCAAGACTATTAGCATACCTTCATTTTGAATACGCGCCAGTCGCTCACATTGTGTTACTGACAGCATGAATATTTCCAGCCCATACTCGATTACCAATCTACAGAAGTATTACCAGACAATCCCTGTTCTGGAACCCCCAGAGTCAGAGAGGTACAGGAAGTCCAAATAACACGTGGTCAATAGAACTAGACACGAAGGGGATGAAGATGACGTGGCATGACTTTGTTGAAGGCCTATGCTCCTTTAGGAGTTGAAAGATTAAAACAAAAAGAAGAAGAAATAAAAGAAGACCTACAACAGTTGAAGATCTGGTTTTAGATCACAAGGAAGAGCACGAGACTGATGGATGGATAATATCACAGAAATCCTACATCAAGCCATGCCAGTGCCACATACTTGGTTCAAGAACGAAAAGCTCTGCTCCACTCAACGCTTCACGGCAACAGGGACCTAAAAAGTAAAGGTACAGTAAGCAATCTCTGACATTGGTGAAGTCCATGTTGGGTGTTGATGGCAGGAAGATAATTAGATCTGTCTTGGCAACTTGAAGCAGATGCCTCGAACACGCGTCTGGGATATTATTTCTATTTAGAATCCCTCTGTGACTTGTGAGTAGGTCATGTAGGAGTCCGGTTTCCGTATTAACAGATAGAGTTTCCTTGCTGGAAAAATCTACTCTAGAATCCTAGAGCAGAGACTCCGATGCCTAGCTGAGCCACAATTGGATGAGGTCCAGTGCGGATTCCGAGCAAACCGAAGTACTCAAGACCTAATCTTCACACTCAGACAGCTGAGTGAAAAGGCCCTTGAGTATAAGAGTGAGATCCATCTTTGTTTCATAGATCTGGAAAAGGCGTTTGACAGGGTCCCTTGGAGCAAACTTTGGGACTGTTTGGCAAGGAAGAATATTCCAGCACCTCTGATTCATGCTATACAGAGCTTCTACAAGTCTTGCAGAAATTATGTGAGGACAGCAAACCATAAGTCAGAAGAGTTCAGGACCACCACTGGTATCACCTTACCTCTTCATACTCCTTATGGACGATGTCATCAAGGCATGTAAGGAGAGAACAAGAAAGTATTCAGTGGGGTACTGGAAGATGAGACAGGTCTATATTTCAGAGCTGGCATTTGCTGATGATGTTGCCCTGATTGCTAAATCAGAGGCACATCTCCAATCCAACCTGCAAGTCTGGAAGGAAGAGCTGGAGAAGTGAGGGATGGTCATAAGCAGCTCTAAAACAAAATCCATGGTGATATCACGAGAAGAAAGAAGACAACAAATTAAGCTGGGAGAACAGGTCCTGGAGCAGGTCGACCACTTTAAATACCTCGGAGCTATTATAGACCGAAAGGGAGGCATCAAAGAAGAGTTGGCCACTCGAAAAGCAGCAGCTGGGAGACTTTTTCAGGCCATAAATCGAGGATTCCTCAGCAAGAGAGAGGTTGGTAAGAAAACGAAGATGGCTGTATACCGCTCCACCTATGTCCCAGTCTTAACATATGGATGCGAGTCATGGGCAATGACTACAACCCATAAAAGCCAGATCCAAACCTCAGAAATGAGGTATCTGAGGAAGGTGGTTGAAGTAACAAGAAGAGACATGGTACGCAACCAGACGATACGTCAAGGCCTAAAATGCCACCCCATACAGACCCAAGTAGAACAGTCCCAACTAAGATGGTTTGGCAACGTCTGCAGAATGGGAGAAGATCGGCTACCACGACAAGCATGGGAAACAAAGAGCCAGGGATCCAGACCCCGAGGACGACCCAGAGTCCGCTGGGAGGACAACATTAGACAATCTTTGAAGGACCGAGGACTAGAATGGAACCAGGCCAGGAGGAAGACATCCGATAGAATAGTCTGGCGCTCTCTCTTCCAAACCTCTACACCTCACGGTAGAAGGGGAACGACTAAGTAAGTAAGTAAGTAAGTTTCCTTGCTGACGTGTTCAAACGTGCCCCATGTCGGCCGATCTCTTAGGTCAGAATCCTTACTTCTGTTTTTTTACTGGCTTTAGTCCGAAATGTCTACTTTGATGATTCTGGAATGTAGTGTCGTAGTCAAAACATGTACTACGTTTTATCGTAGCTTTCGGCCCAAGATTCCTCATGGCGTTTCCGACAATCCTTCCAATCAGAACGAATGTATATGAGCATCCCAAATGCCAGCCAATGGCATCCAAAGTGAGTGTTGTAATAACGTTCCTCATGAAATTTTCTGCTTGACTCATACGTTTTCGAAATCCAAACAGTCACTTTCCATATAAGGAGTTGTTATTTACGTCGATTGTCGGTCATGTTCACTATTATCACACTTTTTAAAATGTCTCCCAAGATTGAGATTATCTGTACTTATTATCACAGGTAATTTTGGAGGTCTGAGTACATAGCTTTTCAGACACCCCCGATCGCTTACCTTAACGCTGGAGCGACACAAATCCGTTTGCCCGTCTAGACAGACATGGTTATGCAACTAAGCCTGTATTTGAAGTTCGTCTTACCTGGAGTCAATTTATTTATTATCACGTTTAGTGATCCAATTTATCTTTGGGAATGGTAAATTACGCCTTGACCTGACATGAATCCAAGTGTGAAAATGTAAACAGTGACAGTAGTACGAATTTCTGGGCTCCGAAAATGAGAAATGGTCAGAGAATTAGAGAGAGAAAATACGCGAAAAAGAACGATCCAATTTTGTGACAGAGTATAACACATTTGTGATTGGGTACAAGTAAAATTAATGTCTACTTATTTATATTGTTTCTACGACATTCGAGACAAATTACTAAACTGTTTTAATCTCAGGTACCGCTGATCCAGGCCACGATATTGTTCCATTGGATGGTCTACCGTACACAACGTTAGGCTACACAAATGGACCCGTCTTTGGAAGAGAAGACCTCACTAACGTAGATACAGGTAGAAGTAGAAGTCACATATTGTTCGTGGTTTTTTCATGATTTCTATAGAATATATGTCTTTGAAAATACAATTGATTACAGTAACGAGCTGGGTTTCTTAACCTTTTTATGCTACGTACCCTATTGATTTTCTGATGAAAGCTATGGACATTTGATTGGCCAATGAAGGCTAAGGACCCTTTTGATTTTCTGATAAAGGTTACGGCCTATGAAAGCTATGGACCTCCTTGATTGACTAACGAAGGCTACGGACCCCTTTAATTTTCTGCTGAAGGTTGTGGACCCCTTGGATAGATCAATGAAAGCTCTGGACCATTTTGAGTAACTAATGCAGGCTATGAAGCCTTTTGATTTTATGATGAAGGTTATGGTCCCCTTTTATTGATCACAGAAGGTTATGAACCCTGTCTTAGAAAACATGTACAGAAAAATTATCATCATACGGTGCCATCTTCACACAGAAAGTCGGCTGCAATGGATTTCCAACGTCTTCTGTCTCTTGTCTTGATGGTGCACACTGATAGACTCTTTCGTGTCCATCTCTTGGTGTTATCTTCCCACTTATAGCGCTTTCGTCTTCTTGCACCTTTACCTTCAACTCTGCCTTCTATTATTGTCTTCAGTAAGTTGTTGCGTCCCATTGCATCAAAAGCATAATTTAAAATTTTAGGTTATCTGCATGGACCCCCTCTGATTCAACGACGGACCCCGTCTATGGACCACAGGTTGAAAAATTCTGAACTAGATAGTTTTATTTTTATAGGCATCATCCTGTTTCACGATGCACATTAAGCATGTATACCACATGACCAGACAAGAAATAGCTAAAGACTATCACATAAGGGGCGCATTCCCATTGTCATTTATGACTGAAGAGGGCTACTCTTGAACTAACTACTCCATGAAGCCCCATTCTCCAGTGCAGTCCTCTCCATAGTTGTAAACATTTGCACCTGTTTTATACATTTAGAAATACTTCCGTTGCCAAAATAATCATTAAAAGCAGTGGTATTTGATACCTAAAATCACTCATGTGTAACTGATGACAAGAACCAGACAAGTGCCAGAGGAATAAGAGATGAGAAGAAGACGCTGGAGATGGAAAGGACACATGAAGAAAACCTGCTAGTCATTGATCTGGAATCCCCAAGGCAAGAGAGGTAGAGAGAGACCAAGGAGCAAATAGAGAAGAGATCTGTAGACAGGCATGACGTTGATGGAAAAGACAAGGAACGGCCTTGAGCTGATGGCAGAGGGACAGGAAGGCTTGACATAAGTTTGTTGAAGGTATATGCTCCCTGAAGAGGTCAGGATCATAGTAATTAGATACCTAATACTATTTATCTGCAAGTGTTGTTTTGACTGGAATGGTCAATCATGTCTCTGCACAGCTTCCTGCCCTTAGCCACCCATTCATAGTTCTTCGACTGCCTATGGAGCACAAGCCTTCAACAATCTCACGCCAAGACTTTCTATCCTAAGCAATCCATTCAGTAATCTCCTATGTGTTCTTTATCACTTTGAAGTTTTCTTCTAAATGGTCTTCTCAATGTGTTTTTAGGTCTACCTCAATTTCTCTTACCGTGACGATTCCATAGCGTGGATTGCCTTTTTAATATTATACGAGAGGTGTTCAGAAAGTAATGCACCACATCGTTTTTCTCAGGAGCTGTTTATTCAAAAAGCATGAAATTTATACACAATATACATGGATATGTCATGTAAACATAGGTATTATTCAACATAATCCCCATCAACTTGTACGGCTTTATGCCAGCGCGAAACAAGGGCATGTATTCATAGCCCGTACCAGATTTTGTCTTGATCATGTAGCCATTTCTTCGCTGCATGAATCACTCCTTCATCATCTTCAAACCTTGTCCCACGGAGTGCATCTTTAAGTGTACCAAATAGATGAAAATCAGAGGGTGCCAAATCGGGACGATAGTGTGGATGGGGTAGTACAGTCCAACCCAATTTGATGATTGCTTCCCGTGTTGCCAGACTTGTGTGAGGTCGCGCATTGTCGGGAAGGAGAAGCAGGTCTGTTGGATTCTTGTGCGGCCGAACTCTGCGAAAACGTTGATTGAGTTTTTTCAATGTCTTAATGTAAGCATGCGAATTGATTGTCTCTCCTCTTGGCATAACGTCCACAAGAATCACACCTTCAATGTCCCAAAAGACAGTGATCATGACCTTTCTAGCTGAAGGAATTGTCTTGAATTTCTTTCTTCGTGGTGATTGCGGATGATGCCACTCCATTGACTGTCTTTTTGTCTCAGGTTCAAAATGATGTGCCCAGGTTTCGTCACCTGTAACGATCTTAGCCAAAAAGTTCTCTCCATCAGCATTGAAACGCTCCAACATTTCAGAAGAAATTGCTTTCCTTTGCAATCGGTGGTCATTTGTGAGACTTCGAGGAACCTATCTTGCGCAAACCTTAGAAAATCCGAGAGTTTTTATAACTGCATTTGCACTACCAATGCTGACTGACAGCTGTAAGGCCAATTGTTGAGTAGTGATTCGCCTATCAGTAAGAATAATGCCCTCAGCGCATTTCAACATTTCTGCGTTGGTGGCTGTGGCAGGACGTCCACAGCGCGGCCGATCAAGCAGCTCCGTATCTCCACTTCCTGATTCTTTGATTCTCTGAACCCAGCGACTGACTGTACTCCTGTCGACTGCAAAACTTTCATACACATCACATAGATGCTTGTGAATGTCCACAACAGTTTCCTTCTCTGCAACGAGAAATTCTATACCAATTCGCTGCTTATCACGCAAGTTGCTAACACGCTCCATTTCAACGGTTTAGGGCAGCCGTATTATTTGGCCGGTTGCAGTGCAATTTGGTGCACACAATTGGCACATGCCATATTTGAAGTATGCAAAATGTCATGCTTCTATCTTTATTATTAGCTGAGAAAAACGATGTGGTGCATTACTTTCTGAACGCCGCTCGTAGATTAGTTTGTCAATGCGTGCGCTATCCAACGTCAAAGTTTTTTTTTTTTGCACTGGTATTTGTTTGGTTCCTACCCATTTCCTGCTATTGATTATGTTGCTGGCTTTTCCCCCATGCTATGATTTTGTATGACATTTTCATCATAAATAAGCCGCGGTAGCGCAATGGTTAGTGCACTGGCTTCCTAGCTCGGTGGTCCATGGTTCGATCCCCAGTTGAGGTTGGATTATTTAGACCACAAATGGCTCCGGGGTCGACCCAGCCTCATTAATTGGGTACCAGAGCAACTCTGGGAAGGTTAAATCGGCCGGCGTAATGCTGACCACATCACCCCTAGTGTGCCGATAGTCAAGAAAATATGGGCCTAACACCATATTCCCAATATGCCTCAATGGGCGTGTAACGGGATCCTTTACATCTTTTTTATTGATGGTTAGGTTAAATTGTCTCTTTTAGATCAATTTTGCCTTTTGTCACAATGTTTTATACATGTTTCCTTTTCATTATGCGCTATCTGAACTTTGCTGTCGTGCGTCTTATGTGTACAATAAACTTCTCATTCACACTGTCATCTTGCAGAACGCGATCAGTTAATCATTTTAGCTGTTGTTGGTATTTGCGCCATTCTTCTGTAAAGCCATACTTTTGCAGAATCTTGAAATCTTCTTGATTGTTTAGTGATTGCCAATAACTCACTGCCAAGTGCCGTCCATTTCTGTGCTACCCGTCGAATGTCTTTCCGTCTCTTGTTAATTTCTTTTATGTGTGTCTCTCTAAATCTCTTCTCCAGAACAACAACAACTTTGTAATGCTGTCAACACGTTTTCTCAATGTGTTTCCTATCCAAAAACAGCGTTTTCTACTCACCCCCGTGCTTCACTGACACATGTCTGGTTCTTTTGTTCAGTTGCACATTAGTGATCTTGTCGTAACATTTCAATCCTTCTATTGTATGTAAGCACACGTTCATAAAAGTTTTAATCTGCTTGGTTTTTATTTTAAAGAGAATAATCGTGGTACCAAGTTGACAAATGTGTAATCTAGAATAATCAAGAATGAACATCAAAAAATAAACTATGGAACCTAGAGTAAACTAGACTATTTATTAAAACCTAGAGTAAACTAGACTATTTATTAAAATTATAGCTGAAAGATAGTTAAATTATAAAAGTAAAAAAAAAAATAAAAAAAAAAATTATAAGTAGCGACAGTTTTCTTTGTAAGGGTCATTAAAAAATAAGCTATGTAACCTAGAATAAACTAAGCTATTTACTTAAATTATCACTGGAAGATAGTTAAATTATAAAGGTTAAAAAAATTATAAGTAACGATATAATTCTTTAAAAGGATCACTAACTTTTTATCCAGGATCAACCAGTTTTCGTAAACATTTTTTCAGGCTGGATGTGGTCGCCAGTACAACGCTGAAGCCATTACACCAGCGCGGCTCCCAATTATAAAGGTTAAAAAAATTATAAGTAACGATATAATTTCTTCACTAACTTTTTGAGACCCATGCCGGTGAGGATGTGAGCGTATACGCCCTGGGACCCATGGCCCACCTCTTCCACGCCACGCATGAGCAGAACTACCTGTATCATGTCATGGAATACGCCGCCTGTGTTGGAGACAGCCGGCAGTACTGCCGCAACAGCAAAGCTCATTGGAGGGGTACCAGACGAAGAAGCTCTGTCGAGGCGCCTGGACCTGCAGAATAATAGAATTCTCAAATGTTTGTTGTTGTTGTTGTTGTTGTTATAGTATTCTCAAGTCGCGAATATAAAAACTTCTTTTTTTTTCAAAACACTGCCAAATTTCTGAGCATGTAAGCTTTATGTTTATGCGATTAGCTAAGAATGTTGTCAAATTAAGTATTTCTTTATCTGCGGTTTTTCCTATTTTTCCATTACCCACATAATTATGCTATTTTAAAAATACTATTATTTTCAGACTTGTTAGTTATTGTTATTGTTATTGTTATATCCAGAATCGACATCAATGCAAACCCATAGGTGCTCAGTCTCCAGCAGTATATGTCGAAGAGTGTGAATGCTATCTGTTCCTGTAGCTCGCTGGTTGTATACACGACGTATGCATCCTCTCATACGTCCATCTCTGCTAGCCTTACGTTTGATTCCAAATTCCAACAATATTAACCTTGATGATTTATCTATTGCAGTGTCATTCTGTATAACGCAATCATTAATTGTCCTCAGTATCTCTCCCTTATCCATATCCAGTGTCCCCACTGTGGGTGCTCTTGATGCTAGTCTGTCAGCTCTCTCATTACCGCGCACCCCTGCATGACCAGGACAGTAGATTTACACCAGTTCCTGCAGATTCGAAGCTTCTATAAATGTTTTTAATTCATGCCCTAGCCATCCATTTTCATCCTTTTGAAGCATGGACTGAGAGTCTAACACAATGTCTGCCCTAATTAATGGAGTTTGAGACAGCCACATCAGGCTTGTAGTAACTGCCTCCACCTCCATTCTCATGCTGGAGGTTGTTATCTTGTAAGCCCCGCTATGTTCGGCGACGATTCTGCCCTTTACCCTAGCAGAGAAGCCCCAACCTGATTTCTCACTGCGGATTACAGACACAAAGTATAATATATTTCATTCATTCATTTACCATGTTTGCTGGGAAAATAAAAAATAACTAGACCTTATGGTCTTTTATGTTTGAACATGCGCTCTAATATAACTGACAGACTGTGGGTCAAGGTTGAAGTGAACGTGCCTCATCAAAACGAGGCAAAATTTTATTTAACAAAAACGAAAAACAAAGCAGATAGTCTCTTTGCGGGAAGTCTGCACTAAAGTATTCATGTGCTTTTGCAGCATTGGTTAATGTAGGACTAGTTTAACATGATGAGGTTGTCCGCTCCTTGCAAAAACTCATATTAGTAGACTCCTGAGAGAGCAACCGTAAAAGTCTTTCTTTCCTTTCTTTGTTTTCTCAGAGACCCGTGTCGTACATACAGGTTGTGAGTTATTTTTAGCCCGTCTGAGTAGAGTAGATGGTGATAAGTACGTGAGAAAAAGGTGTGAGAAATAGATTTTCACGGGGTGATAGCTGAAGGAAAAGATTTGTCTCTTGAATGAGTAAGTTTCTCTATTCCTTCCTATCTATACGACTTTAATTTAGTACAAGACAACCTTGCCCTCCTCATATATATAAATATATGTTTAACTACATACACATATAGCTATGTGACAACAAGACATACAAACGTGAAAAACTACCGTTAATTGGGTATGGGTCTGACCAACACACAAAGGTAAGTTTTCTTTGTTGTTTATTATCATCAAACTTGACAACACCAAATATCTAAAGAAAAGATCAAATAAAATCAGATTTACATACATATGAAATAACAGAATAAATGCGCCCTCCCCCTATGGAGAAAAGAACCCAAAAAGTTAATAAAACAAAGGTCGAAGGTTAGCACTATGTTACAGAGCCTTGTCTATACTAGGAACAGCATTGAGAGGTGGGAGCGAAGTGTTAGAGACTTGAGTATACTAGGGCCAGCATCGAGAGGTGGGAGTGACGTGTTAGAGACTACACCAGGGACAGCATCGAGAGGAGGGAGTGAAGTGTTAGAGACGTCACTATACTAGGTCTAGCATTGAGAGGTGGGAGTGAAGTGTTAGAGACGTCACCATACTAGGACCAGCAGCAAGAGGTGGGAGTGAAGTGTTAGAGACGTGAATATACTAGGACCAGCGTCGAGAGGTGTGAGTGAAGTGTTAGAGACTTTACTAGGGCCAGCATCGAGAGGTGGGAGTGAAATATTAGAGACTATACTAGGTCTAGCAACGAGAGGTGGGAGTGAAGTGTTAGAGACCTGCCTATACTAGGTTTAACATCTAGAGATGTGAGTGAAGTGTTAGAGTTCGAGAGGTGGGAGTGAAAGAGACGTGTCACTATACTAGGGCCAGCGCCTAGAGGTGGGAAAGCAGTGTTAGAGACTTGACTATACCTACACTTTTATACAATATATATAAAAAATATTAAAAAATCGATAATGGCGGAAAATATTTTTAAAAATCGATAATGGCGGGTAAGTAGGTTACTAAGGGTTTTTGCTAAGTGAGAGTGTTGGGGTTATTGATTTTGACTGGTGGGGGTGATGACTCATAAGTGTGTTGAAGTGTAGCGCTGGAGTAAGAAAATGTAAAAGCAGTGTGGTGTAGGTGGTATTGGTTTTGGTCTTGTCTGGTAATTTTATGTGTAGGTATTTTAATTGTTGTGTGGTGTGGTGTAACTGGTGGGTTTGGGTTTTTGTGTGCTGTTGTATTGTGTATGATTCGGCATTGTGTTGTGTTGTATTTTTATACAATATTTATACAATATATATTTTACAACAGATATTAATACGTATACACACGATATTTATACATACCATATTTAGACAGCATAGATAACAAAGATTTTTTAATTGTAATAAATGGGTTTAATTCTTTTAAAAGAAGACGAAATGTCAAGCTAAAGCGCTAGTCTCAGCCGCTTTGTAGGTCTCTGTTTCTTCGGTGGTAGATTAGAGACATCGGCCAGGTGCTTGTCTGTGGTTGCTGCAGGGGGACAAGGGTTGATGTTAGGACACCAACTCGGTTCTGGGAATATTGGTTGATAACAAATGGAGTTGATGTACTGGTCAAACGTGGCACAAGTAGTAGGACAGGTATCCGTGTTTGGTCCCTGTAGGCGGTCAAATTCGGCGAGGATTTCGCCCCGTAAAGCCAACAAATGTTCAAACTCAGGGCGAGTCAACATAATGCCGATTTTGGTAGGAAACTTTAGATATGATTCACCAAAGTATTTTCGCGCGTGTAGTAAAGGCGTATGACTCATGGACGTGTTGGCGTGAGGAAAAAATGACGGCAAAAAAAACCGATAAAATTTCGGGCAAAGACTTATAGAGGGAAATACAAAGAAAAAATTGATAACTTGTATAGAGGAAGATGGTTAGGTTTTTGTTGTGTGTTGTGTGTAGCTAGTGATGAGAATATAGGATGGTGAGAGGTGAAATGGTTACGTTATCGTTGTGGCCATGTCTTTTTATGTAAAAATAGGACAGGGAATTTCCGTTGTTGGATGAGTACAGCTAAAAGTCTAGCTTATTGTGTTGTTTATTGAGCTCCTTAGTACGGTTGTCCTGCCCCGCGCTTGTTGTTTTAGTGAGAACCACCAAAAACGTGTGTTTGTCTATTGTGTTGTGTTGTTTTATTCAGCCTATTAGTACTAGGTATATTGTGCTCCCCGAAACAACCAGGGGTTCTCTTCTCGTATAATTTCCTACCCTGGGAGTTCTGTCAAACGATTCGTGTTTTACCCTCACTAGTAAGAAAATTCGGCTCGAAGGGCGTCGCGAAACTTTGCGCGGAAAACCATTGCTCGTATACTTTAGTTAAGAAAAACATTATACAAACAGGACACATAATAGAAGAGAGCTATTTTTTAGATGGGAAGAGGTGTAGTGGTTACGTTATCGTTATGTACCTGTCTGTTTATGTAAAAAAAGAACAGGTAATTCCCGTTGTTGGGTGAATGTAATTACATATTGATGCAGGTGCTTGGCCATGGGGTAGTTTTCTTTATTATTTATAGTATGTCACGAGTAATAAGTCTACACCGCCAATGCACAGCTAGTGGTATGTAAGTGACCCCCCCTCCACACACACACACACACACACACACACACACACACACACACACACACACACACACACACACACACACACACACACACACACACACACACACACACACAGCCGTATTATCCAGGAAATACCACAAGAGCTGACGTATTATTTTTTGGTTCTTATTACAACGACTAATTGTGTTACCGCTAGTTTAGGAACCGGATCGATGGCCCGCGCAAAACATCGCGCGTAAACCATGACTCATTTATAAAATTCCGGTACCATAGAGGGTGACGTCAGGGCTAAATATAGCTATCTAGAAAAGCGTAATAAAAAATCTTATATGCAGAGTTTTGCGTATTGGTAGACGAAAAAGCCTAGCTGCAACGGGATTTACCTGTGTAAGACTAACATTTTACCTTTGTAAGACTAACCCGGCTGCTTATTTCTGTTCACGTCACAAGTTCAAAACACAATCGATCAATAGTAGAAATTTATAAAAGAAACATTCCTTCGTTCGTGTGTTCGAACCCCCGTGACTTAAGGTTTCACTTTTTTCACATGGGCTACATCTGGTGATAGGTTTTATATTGTCTTTCAAGCGGTTCAAACATGTGGCACAACGGAAATGTAGTACATTAAATAAATGTAACTAAGTATTTGTTCCTGTTATCAAACGGGTATCTACGTTTTGTCCTGCAATTTTCAAACTTTAGTAAAAGCATTTCTTCCAAGCAGCAAAGATGGTCCCAAAATTTTCTCCCAGGCCTGCTCAAAGGGTCCAACCTAGAGGTAAATAGATCAACTGTCAAATACTTCTTTAAAAATTTCTTCCATTTGTCAAATATTTCTTGCAGTTTTCCAAACTTTTCATTAAATATTTTTTTTCATTAAATATTTTTTCCTGTTGTCAAAAATTTCTTCCACTTGGCAAACATTTCTTCCACCTATCAAAATATATCTTCCACTTGTCAAATAGTTCTTACCGTTGTCAAAATATTTCTTACCGTTGTCAAAATATTTCTTCCACTTGGCAAACAAATTTCTTCCACTTGTCAAAATATTTCTTCCACTTGTCAAAATATTTCTTCCACTTGTCAAATATTTCTTACCGTTGTCAAAATATTTCTTCCACTTGTCAAATATTTCTTCTCATTGTCAAAATATTTCTTCCACTTGACAAAATATTTCTTCCACTTGTCAAATATTTCTTACCGTTGTCAAAATATTTCTTACCGTTGTCAAAATATTTCTTCCACTTGGCAAAAACAATTTCTTCCACTTGTTAAATATTTCTTCCACTTGTAAAATATTTCTTACCTGTGTCAAAATATTACTTCCACTTGGCAAAAAAATTTCTTCCACTTGTCAAAATATTTCTTCCACTTGGTAAATATTTCTTACCGTTGTCAAAAGATTTCTTCCACTTGACCAAAAAAAATGTCTTCCACCTATCAAAATATTTCTTCCATTTCTCAAAATATTTCTTCCACTTGTCAAAATATTTCTTACCATTGTCAAAATATTTCTTCCACTTGTCAAAATATTTTTTACCACTGCCAAAATATTTCTTCCACTTGGCAAAAAATTTCTTCCACTTGTCAAAATATTTCTTCCACTTGTCAAATATTTCTTACCAGTGTCAAAATATTTCTTCCACTTGGCAAAATATTTCTTCTACTTGACAAAAATTTCTTACACTTGTCAAATATTTATGCAAATATTTTTCACACTTGGCAAATATTTCTTTCCAGCTGGCAGAAATTTCTTCCCCTTGGTAAATATTTATTACCGTTTGCAAAGTATTTCTTCCACTTGGCAAATATTTCTTACCGTTGGCAAAATATTTCTTCTACTTGGCAAAAATTTCTTCTACTTGTTAAATATATTTCTTCGCCTTGTCAAATATTTCTTACCGGTGTCAAAATATTTCTTCCACTTGGCAAATATTTCTTCAAGTATTTCTTACAGTTGCCAAATATTTATGCAAATGTTTTTGTTAGCTGTCAAATATTTCTTCAAACGGGTCTTCCAGTTGTCAAATATTTCTAACAGTTGTCAAATACTACTAACAGTTGTCAAATATTTCTTAAATATTTCTGCTAGTCACCAAACATTTCTTCAAAGGCGACCATCTTTCATGTGGTGAATATGGCCAAGACAGCGAATGCTTCCCTGTCACAGCCGGCTATACAGGCTTTGAAGGCCAGCACGTGACAACACCTCAACATTTGGCACTTTATCTTTCCAGGAATATCCGAGGAGGTGGCGCAGACACGGTAGATGACAGGTATTGAGCCTTCTTTCTTGCTTAGCATAGATTGTCCAGGTCTCACTAAGATATAGAAGTGTACTGGTGATGCAGGTGTTATATACTGCAGCTTTGGTCTTCGTTGTGAGTTTGGCGTTTCCCCAAATACGTGATGTGAGGCGGGTAAAGGTAGCTGCAGCTTTGGTAATGAGGCTGTTAATTTCGGTGCCCAGAGAGAGTTTATCATTGATGATATACACAAGGTATGTGTGAGCCACGTGATATTAAGTCCGCCGAAGTGACGCTAACTGTGTTACCGCTATTTATGAAACCAGATCGAGGGTTGGGGCAGACTTCGCGCGGAAACCATTGAGCGTAGACCGCGTGCTGGCTACCGATAGCCTATATTTAGCGCTGACGACACCCACCTTAACCGAAGCCATTCGACCCTCTATGCTAACGGAGTTTCACGCGGTCTACGCTCAACGGTTTTCTCGCGAAGTCAGTCCCGACCCTCGATCTGGTTTCATAAATAGCGGTAACACAGTTAGCGTCACTTCGGCTTACTTAACACCACGTGGCTCACACATACCTTGTGTATATCATCAATGATAAACTCTCTCTGGGCACTGAAATTAATAGCCTCATTACCAAAGCTGCAGCTTTTGACAAGTGGAAGAAATATTTTGACAACGGGAAGAAATATTTTGACAAGTTGAAGAAATATTTTGGCAAATGGAAGAAATATTTTGATAGGTGGAAGACATTTTTTTTTGTCAAGTGGAAGAAATATTTTGCCAACGGTAAGAAATATTTACCAAGTGGAAGAAATATTTTGACAAGTGGAAGAAATTTTTTTGCAAAGTGGAAGAAGTATTTTGACACCGGTAAGAAATATTTGACAAGTGGAAGAAATATTTTGACAAGTGGAAGAAATTGTTTTTGCCAAGTGGAAGAAATATTTTGACAACGGTATGAAATATTTTGACAATGGTAAGAATATTTGACAAGTGGAAGAAATATTTTGACAAGTGGAAGAAATAAATTGACAACAGTAAGAAATATTTGATAAGTTGAAGAAATATTTTGACAACGGTAATAAATAATTAAAAAGTGGAAGACATATTTTGACAAGTGGAAGAATTTTTTGACAAGTGGAAGAAATTTTTTTGCCAAGTGGAAGAAATATTTTGACAACGGTAAGAAATATTTTGACAATGATAAGAAATATTTGACAAGTGGAAGAAATATTTTGATAGGTGGAAGAACCTGTTTTGCCAATGGTTTGGAAAACTGCAAGAAATATTTCACAAGTGGAACAAATATTTTGACATGTGGAAGAAATTGTTTTACCAAGTGGAAGAAATATTTTGACAATGGTAAGAAATATTTTGACAACGGTAAGAAATATTTGACAAGTGGAAGATATATTTTGATAGGTGGAAGAAATTTTTGCCAAGTGGAAGAAATATTTGACAACAGGAAAAAATATTTAATGAAAAAAAATATTTAATGAAAGGTTTGGAAAACTGCAAGAAATATTTCACAAGTGGAAGAAATATTTAAAGAAGTATTTGACAGTTGATCTATTTACCTACAGGTTGGACCCTTTGAGCAGGCCTGGGAGAAAATTTTGGGACCATCTTTGCTGCTTGGAAGAAATGCTTTTACTAAAGTTTGAAAATTACAGGACAAAACGTAGATACCCGTTTGATAACTGGAACAAATACTTAGTTACATTCATTTAATGTACTACATTTCCGTAGTCGCTGCATGTTTGAACCGCTTGAGAGACAATACAAAACCTATCACCAGATGTCGCCCATGTGAAAAAAGTGAAACCTTAAGTCACGGGGGTTCAAACACACGAACAAAGGAATGTTTCTTTTATAAATTTCTACTATTGATCGATTGTGTTTTGAACTTGTGACGTGAACAGAAATAAGCAGCCGGGTTAGTCTTACAAAGGAAAAATGTAAGTTTTACACAGGTAAATCCCGTTGCAGCTAGGCTTTTTCGTCTACCAATACGCAAAACTCTGCATGTTAGATTTTTTATTACGCTTTTCTAGATAGCTATATTTAGCCCTGACGTCACACTCTATGGTACCGGAATTTTACAAACGAGTCATGGTTTACGCGCGATGTTTTGCGCGGGCCATCGATGGAGAATACGGCTGTGTGTGTGTGTGGGGGGGTCACTTACATACCACTAGCTGTGCATTGGCCTGTGTAGACTTATTACTCGTGACATACTATAAATAATAAAGAAAACTACCCCATGGCCAAGCACCTGCATCAATATGTAATTACATTCACCCAACAACGGAAATTCCCTGTTCTATTTTTACATAAACAGACAGGTACTTAACGATAACGTAACCACTACACCTCTTCCCATCTAAAAAAAATAGCTCTCTTCAATTATGTGTCCTGTTTGTATAATGTTTTTCTTAGCTAAAGTATACGAGCAGTGGTTTTCTGCGCGAAGTTTCGCGACGCCCTTCGAGCCGAGTTTTCTTACTAGTGAGGGTAAAACACGAATCGTTTGTCAGAACTCCCAGGGTAGGAAATTATACGAGAAGAGAACCTCTGGTTGTTTCGGGGAGCACAATACACCTAGTACTAATAGGCTGAATAAAACAACACAACACAGTAGACAAACACACGTTTTTGGTGGTTCTCACTAAAACAACAAGCGCGGGGCAAGACAACCGTACTAAGGAGCTCAATAAAAAACACAATAAGCTAGACTTTTAGCTGTACTCATCAACAACGGAAATTCCCTGTCCTATTTTTACATAAAAAGACATGGCCACAACGATAACGTAACCATTTCACCTCTCACCATCCTATATTCTCATCACTAGCTACACACAACACACCACAAAAACCTAACCATCTTCCTCTATACAATTTATCAATTTTTTCTTTGTATTTTCCTCTATAAGTCTTTGCCCGCCATTTTATCGTTTTCTTTTGCTGTCATTTTTTCCTCACGCCAACATGTCCATGAGTCATACGCCTTTACTACACGCGCGAAAATACTTTGGTGAATCATATCTTCTTCTTCTTCTTCCTCGTTCGTCTTAAAAAGGACGGTGGTTGCGTTGTGTCTGTTTACGCGTAAGCTGGGATATCTGCACCTTTCAGTCGACACATCCGACTTCTGCACGGCATTTTTTAGGACCGGGTTCTCTTTCACATTGCGATCCACACTCGCTCAGCCAGACTGCACTGCTGCAGACTGTTTCCAGGACCACCACGTGGAGATGGAGTGCGGTCTTGACCAGCTCTGATTCACTGGTCCTGACGCAGGCAGTCAAGCTATGAGTCGCTGACTGCGTTCTCTATTGCTGCGTCTTTGGGTCCTGAATCATATCTAAAGTTTCCTACCAAAACCGGCATTACATTGACTAGCCCTGAGTTTGAACATTTGTTGGCTTTACAGGGCAAAATCCTCGCTGAATTTGACCGCCTACTGGGACCAAACACGGATACCTGTCCTACTACTTGTGCCAGTAACACGTTTGACCAGTACATCAACTCCATTAGTTATCAACCAATATTCCCAGAACCAAGTTGGTGTCCTAACATCAACCCTTGTCCCCCTGCAGCAACCACAGACAAGCACCTGGCCGATTTCTCTAATCTACCACTGAAGAAACAGATACCTACAAAGCGGCTGAGACTAGCGCTTTAGCTTGACATTTCGTCTTCTTTTAAAAGAATTAAACCCATTTATTACAATTAAAAAATCTTTGTTATCTATGCTGTCTAAATATGGTATGTATAAATATCGTGTGTATACGTATTAACATCTGTTGTAAAATATATATTGTATAAATAATATATAAAAAGACAACACAACACAATGACGAATCATACACAATACAACAGCACACAAAAACCAACCCACCAGTTACACCCCAGCACACAACAATTAAAATACCTACACATAAAATTACCAGACAAGACCAAAACCAATACCACCTGCACCACACCGCTTTTACATTTTCTTACTCCAGCGCTACACCTCAACACACTTATGAGTCATCACCCCCCACCAGTCAAAATCAATAACCCCCACACTCTCACTTAGAAAAAACCCTTAGTAACCTACTTACCCGCCATTATCGATTTTTAAAAATATTTTCCGCCATTATCGATTTTTTAATATTTATATATATATATATATTGTATGTATATATGTATAAAAGTATAGGTATAGTCAAGTCTCTAACACTGCCCTCCCACATCTAGGCGCTGGCCCTAGTATAGTGACACGTCTCTTTCACTCCCACCTCTCGAACTCTAACACTTCACTAGCACCTCTAGATGTTAAACCTAGTATAGGCAGGTCTCTAACACTTCACTCCCACCTCCCGTTGCTAGACCTAGTATAGTCTTGTCTCTAACACTTCACTCCCACCTCCCGCTGCTGGTCCTAGTATAGCCTCTAACACTTCACTCCCACCTCTAGATGTTAGATCTGGTATAGTCACGTCTCTAACACTTCACTCCCACCTCTCGATGTTAGACCTAGTATAGTGACGTCTCTAACACTTCACTCCCACCTCTCAATGCTAGACCTAGTATAGTGACGTCTCTAACACTTCGCTCCCATCTCCCGATGCTGTCCCTGGTGTAGTCTCTAACACGTCACTCCCACCTCTCGATGCTGGCCCTAGTATACTCAAGTCTCTAACACTTCACTCCCACCTCTCAATGCTGTTCCTAGTATAGACAAGGCTCTAACACTTCACTCCTAAAACACACCAACACACTGCTGAGTCACACACACACACACAAAAAACCCCTAACCCACCCCGCCAGCTACACCGCAACATACGTCGTCACCCACGCCAGCACAAAAAGGCTCCACTCGCTTCAAAAACCCTCTTAGTAACCTAATCCAACATTATCGATTTTTAAAAAAAATTTCCGTCATTATCTATTTTTATATTTTTTATATAGTGTATGTATGTATGTAATATGTATAAATACACAACACATAACAACACACTTGAACTATAATAGGACGCAAGGTCAGAGGAAGTCACCCCGGTTAAAAAAGTCATGCGGCGCCTTATGATGCGCCTCCTGCCGAATCGTTTCGGAGTATTTCCTTATATAAAAGTCATGCCACGCCTCTTGAAATGGGGTGCGTAGCGTACATGACATACTACTCATACAGTGGCCACTCAATCACTATTACCTACTCTTGGTGGTATCCCTTGGAATTACAATTTTCCTGAATAGATATAAAATGTCAGGTTTATTTCCCAAATAGGCCCCAGTCCATCTTCTAACAAATAAAGACTAGTGAGGTGAACGCCGAATCTGGTGTGGGTTTTTCCTGGATGAACAAAGTGTCACCGCCAATAGTTGATGTAGAAACGTGATCTTGGGGTTCACTGTTAAAAGAGGAAAATACTTCCAGTATTGGGAAACATCTGGTTGCTAAAAATGTCACATATGATGGTGATGATAATCCTATCGGCTGACTCTATATGTTAGAGCGCCGATTCTGAAACAGCGTAAATTTCTAAATGCATCGCTTGAATACGACTGTCAGAAGTCGGGAATGAATTTTATTTGTTTTCACACCGCAGTAGGCTGAAAAAATTGAAAAATATATTGCTGGGTTTGATAAGTCCAGTTAAATTTACAAGTTGAAAAGTTTCTCATATATCGTTGGCAAATACTTGCTCCCAAATGAAATTGGTGCCGCACAAATCAAGAAAAGACAACATTAACCAATCAGTAAAAAAGAGAGAAAAGACCACTGGTCGCCCTTAATCAGGTCTGTTAGGAATATATAAGAAAACATTTATGGAAAAATGCTACTATTCTATACAGCTATATAAATGCACACAGATGGGGACAAGACGATTTCTTATCCACTCCGTCGGTCCTGATTAGAGTTAAACGGCACAGGGGTTTTCTTTTGCTAACCCTATTGCCTTCGCTAGCGCTGAGTTTGTAGGTCGGAATGGGGTATGCAACTGTCCCCGCCCCTTGCTCGCTCTTAACGATCAGCGTACATTGTCAATTATTAATAAATGATCTATATGCGCACTTACACAAAGTATCGCCTGTCTTTAATAGCTATTAGATTGTTGGCATCTGATAGTTTAGTCGTATGGTATTAAATAATAAGCACTTATAATAAATACGCACAATAAACCGTGAATTCTGTTCTGTCACTATCAGTCGCGCCTAGCGTATAAACCAGTCAGCTAGAACCGTCTCTTCTTGTGTGAGGAAGCTTGTGGTGAAAATTAACATTAGAACTGAACATCTAGTATGAAATAGCTACGCGTTATTTTATTTCACTACTGTTTTAACAGATAGAAAATCTAAGTAAATTATAATGGTAAAAGCTAACACTTTTAATTGGTAAAAGCTAACACTTTTAAACACGTAAACACTAATTTCTATTACCAGAAAATCAGAATGAAAATCCCCACGAACGCTATTAATACATTTTCCACAATGGTTCAAGAACTACGTGCTTAGGCTATCCAAAAATTCTGAGCGACAACTGATAACAGGTTGAAGAAAACACAGTTTATATACCATTATGTTTCTCTGATCTATAGATGATGTTACTTCTCGCACTACTATGTGTAGCGAGGAACAGAAACAGAGTTCCCTCGTCGGGCGCGTTCGATCGTCATCAAAAGACGTATACGTGTAACGGAGTTCTCTAAGATTTTCTCTGTACGAATGCCCGCTTCTGAAGATCAAAGAGCCCGGGGGTTTCTGACTTCCCCTGAGTACGAACTTCAAAAGATTCTGTGCTTTTCACTTGCAGTCTGCCAGGTATCGTATAATTGACAGATAAGCTCGCGTGAGGAGCCGAGGTAAACAAACCTGTTATGACGGGCAGGTCACGAAAGTTTGTGAACACTTCGTTTGCTTATGTTCAAAGAAAAGAGGCGTGGATGAAAAAGTGAGTAAACACAGACTGCAAATGCGGAGTTTCGCTAGCAAATCATAGAACGCTACGAGGTCACAATTGATTGTCAGATTACTGTAGGCTCTTTTTCCATTATACGTCACAACCGGCAGGAGCAACGCGAAATAATATATTTAACACCAGGAACAAATAATTCCAGTGAAGAACAGAACAAATAGCATGACCTGTTGCCGGATAATAATCTGTAATAATCACTAAAGAAGATCAATAAATACAATAATGCGTCAAACAGTGTTGGTAATCTGCTCTAGACAAAGCGAATAGACAGCTGACCGTTCATTACAAGGCTGCCCTTCCTTTAGAAAACCTCAGGAAAGTGGAATAAACGTAGACAGAAGAACGTATGGACAAGTGAATTGGAGACAGAATTAAGAAGAATAATGAAGACATGGGAAGACCTCCAATAGATAGTTCATGATAGAAGTTCTTGGCGTGGACGTGTTGAATATTTAAGCTCCATATAAGGAGTGATATGATAACGACAAATAAACCGTCAGAAATTGATATCTTTATCATCATCATTTTTCTTTTCATTCCCTGTGGATGACGGGACCACCGCTGTAGCAGAAAATATAGTCATAGATTGCATAATCTTCAATAGAACGTGAAATAGCTATATATAGACTATCCGGTATGTAATCGTAGTATGAGTTAGTATAGACCTTGGCGCATGAGAGAGAAGGGGAAGAGGTGAGCCTCACGTATTCGAGAAAAAATTAATGTTATAAAACATCATTTTATGGTTGGACCATAGCTGAGATTCAAAGATGTGTACAAGAGAGACATCCAGCAACCTGGGAGGATGAAGCTGCCGATCGCACAAATTGGCGATGCTCTCTACGGCGCCACCTCAGATTGGGCGAAAAGAAGCTCTCACGGTAAGCAGAAGAGAAAATAAAATGTCGAAAAGAATACCAGGAAAATAAGCAGCTGAGTGCTGTCACCTCAGGGGCGCATTTCCATAGTCAGTTATGACTGAAGGGGTTAATATTATTATTATGGTTTGACCTCAGAGATCAGTGAATGTTGGCGTAGAGCCTGAAAAATGGATCAGCGAATAGAGCCTTCTTCGTCTTTTCTTTTCGCTACTGACGGAGCACGAGCCGTCACCGCAGCTAGTCCCCGTTGCAGGAAGCCTCTACAAAGCATTCACCTGCTCTTGTATCAGTTGTTCCTGTAGCTGTTTGTTTGACATAATGCGGTTGCCAGCACAACCTCATGTTACTCACCATGTATGACATGCCCGAGGGTGCAACAGTCCTGGTCTTTATATCATAAGAGATTACACAGGACAGATACCGATATAGTGCATGTGACCGTGCCATGCTATTATATTAAAATTAACATATAATAGTGTAACAATGAACAAGGTAATGCTGCAGGTGGAGCATGCGGCGACATTGCATTGTTCGTTATTACACTTTTATAAACTACATTATAAACTACATTATATTATTATGCATTATAAACTACATTATAAACTACACGTAACTTTTTATCAGAGCAGGACACAGTCATTTATACCGGGAATGAATAAGACGAGAAAGGTTAGAGTACAAAACAATTTGAATGGAGCTATGCAAGAACTGAGCGATATTTTAAGCAATTGGATACGGGGGTGTAGTCATAGTCATGAGCCACGTGCATTGATTGAATGACTAACTCAAAATAAGGCTTGCACACGTGGACCGGTCTGTTAATCATCAACTTCAAAAAGAAAAAAAAGTCACTAGCCAAATATCATCACTCATTGCTAGTGAATCTCAACGACGCAAGTTAGACAAATATCTCTGCAACAATAATATAGATAACATTTATCTAGCTGATCAACTATATTCATTCAGTCCTTTCTCTCGTTATGGAGCAAGGAGCTACCTCTGTAGCTGAAGCGCTTGTAGGAAGTCTGTATCTACTTCTGTAGTTAAACCCCTTGTAGGAAGTTTGTATCTACATCTGTAGTTAAACCCCTTGTAGGAAGTCTGTAACTACCTCTGTAGCTGAGCACCTTCTAGGAAATCTGTATCTACCCCTGTAACTGAACCCCTTATAGGAAGTCTGTATTTACCTCTGTAGCTGAACTCCTTTACAGAAAGTCTGTATCTACCTCTGTAGCTGAACCCCCTTGTAGAAGCCTGTTTCTACCTCTGAAGATGAACCCCTATCAGGAAGACTGTATCTATGTCTGTAGCTGATCCCCTTGGAAGAAGTCTGTATCTACCTCTGTAGTTGAATCCATGCAGGGCGTCTTTATGAAAGTACGGTGTGATTGTAAAGTCAATCCTGATGTCACAATGGTATATCCTCATGTGTATCCCATTGGATATACATGACACTGCCTTCTATGAAATAATGTGCAGAAAACGGGTCGGAGTGGCTAAGAGGTATGGCGTTCGACTAGAATTCTAGATGTACCGGGTTCGATTCCCAGTAGAAGGAATATAATTTATGGAAATTTCTTTTTCAGAACTACTGGTCATAATGATGTCATATTCTCTCCCCTGGTCTCATGTGTAGTGAGATCGTATACCTAACTTTCTCGGATAAGGGCGAAAAAATAGGAGGTTCCGTGTGCAAGTTGCCCACGCTTAAAAACCCACGGCAGTTGGAAATCGTAAAGATAACACCGCTTCGCTGGCTAAATTTAAAAATTAAAAACCTACCCACGAAATATATTTATAGAATGTATGATTCCTACCTATATACACGCATTGGGATTCTCGCTGGTGCTACGGAGTTCGTGCACTGTGCTGAGATCCTGCTTGTGTGATCTAAGAGAGGAGATCGAAGCATTGATGGAGTTGCACGTGAGCAATGAAGATAGTCCTAAAAACCAAACCAAACCAAATGAAGATAGTCCTTCAAACCAAACCAAAATAATGAAGATAGACATACAACCAAACCAAAATAATGAAGATAGACATACAACCAAACCAAAATAATGAAGATAGACATACAACCAAACCAAAATAATGAAGATAGACATACAACCAAACCAAAATAATGAAGATAGACATACAACCAAACCAAAATAATGAAGATAGACATACAACCAAACCAAAATAATGAAGATAGACATACAACCAAACCAAACCAAAATAATGAAGATAGACATACAACCAAACCAAACCAAATGAAGATAAGACTTAAAACTAAACAAAACGACACGAAGATAGTCCTTAAAGCCAAACCAAATGAAGATAGTCCTTAAAACCAAACCAAAATAATGAAGATAGACATACAACCAAACCAAACCAAAATAATGAAGATAGACATACAACCAAACCAAACCAAATGAAGATAAGACTTAAAACTAAACAAAACGACACGAAGATAGTCCTTAAAGCCAAACCAAATGAAGATAGTCCTTAAAACCAAACCATGTGCAGAACAAACAAAATCCCACGAAAGGCTGTAATGTTAATACGATATATTATTGTATAGTATAAAATGGCAATAAACAAAATATTTTGACGTCTGTTTCATATAAATTAGTTGGATAGAGGTTCCAAAGGTTGTTATTGCCGGGAGTTGTAGTGAGGATAAGCTCTCACTGCAGATAAAATACTTCTATGGCACGCGCCTCAAACAGCCTCTGACAACCAAGTCCAGCTCCCGGCCTTCACGTGTGGCTCAATTTGAGCCCGGCGGAACTGTTTCCACTGACGGGAGAAGGGGCAAAGGCGAGCGACTGGCGCCTTAAAACCAGCAGCTTCGGGCAGATAGGGCTCGTGATCCTTGGTTGGTAGCTTATCTAAGAGAAGGAACTCTGAATTCAAACCACCGCTGCCTTGCGGGAATATCCATTTATGGAATTGGCTTCGGGAGTAAACTCTGAGGATAAATCCGGAGTCGGAGTCCCTAAGGCAGTTTAATGTCGATTCGACATTATTCTGGCAACTCCTGCGACATGGCTGGTACCAAACTGTATCGGCTACTGCCGTTCCTTTGGATCTACCGGCTGTGTGGAGAGGGGGAACATGCTGCATGGGCAACAGCTTGATCTCCATATAACTGTGCCCAAGCTCACGCCCTGGAGAGGACACTCCAGCTTCACCCTATAGGTGTCGGCAAAACACGGGAAGTAGCAGTTACCGGTTATAAGCATTTTGCCCAATTGGCGTAGGGCATGGCGCCAGGGGCTACTTCCGACAGTGGGAGAGGTTCTAGGATCTCACTGGACAGCTACCGCCCGCTTCAAGCTGGGCAGCCCCCAGTCAATAAGGTGTTGTCCCGCCACTGTCTGCTTTCCCCATTGGGTGCATGGGGATTAGGGTCAAACCCGAACTGTGGACAGAAAATTTTGCACCAAGCAATTATCGAAAAAATAGAAATAAGCAAACTCTCAGATTGGGATGCTGGAACGTCCGGACTATGTTGACTGGACTATCCGAAAACCTACAGGATGTAAACGATGTAAGGAAGACAGCCATAATTAATGATGAGCTTAAACGACTTCAGGTGGATATAGCTGCACTTCAGGAAACGCGCCTGGCGGGCTCTGGAACGGTGAGCGAGAAGGACTACACATTTTATTGGCAAGGGAAAGATCTTAATAAAGCTAGAGAACACGGAGTAGGTTTTGCGGTCAAAAAATCGCTAACTTAAATGGTTGAACCAGGCGAGAATGGATCAGAACGCCTGTTAACGCTCCGCCTGCAAACTAGCACAGGTCCCATCACCCTTGTCAGTGTGTATGCTCCTACTCTGTACTCTGCCTCAGAAGCTAAAGATGAGTTCTACGAGAATCTAACAGCAATTATCAAAAGCATACCTAGGCAAGAACAGCTTGTTCTCCTTGGTGACTTTAACGCTAGAGTGGGTGCCGATAATGTTTCATGGCCTTCATGTCTGGGCAGGTTTGGTATTGGCAAGATGAATGAAAATGGACAACGGCTCTTAGAGTTGTGCGTCCACCATGACCTCTGCGTGAGCAACACCTACTTTCAGACAAAACCCCAGCATAAGGTGTCATGGAGACACCCACGATCCAAGCACTGGCACCAACTCGACCTGATTCTCGTCAGAAGGCCACTCCTCAGGTCTGTGCTCTCCACGCGCTCGTACCATAGTGCAGACTGTGATACAGATCACTCCTTGGTTTGCTGCAAAATCAGAGCACAACCAAGAAAACTCTATCGTGTCAGACATGAAGGGAAACCACGCATTGATACCAGCAAGATGTCAGACCCTTTCATGATCGCTCAATTCACTGCGACCTTCGAGAAAGTGCTCAGTAGCCCTCAGCATGGTGATACTATTACAGAGAACTGGGAGCATCTACGGAACACCATTCAAAGTACTGCACTTGCCACCTTTGGTAAGAAAACAGCAAAGTCAAATGACTGGTTTGACGCTTCATCAGATGTGATGGCACCTGTCATTGAAGCTAAGCGCAGTGCTATGAATGAATACAAACGTTCACCGAGTGCCAGAACCCTACAGATCCTGAGGGCTACGAGAAGCAAAGTTCAACAAACTGCTCGACGCTGTGCAAATGACTACTGGCTCCAGCTCAGTGAGAGCATCCAGATCGCAGCGCAAACAGGCAACATTAGACAAATGTATGACGGTATAAAGAAAGCACTTGGCCCCCATAAAAGTAATACGGCACCGCTAAAAACCATCAGCGGAGAGAAGCTAACCGATAAGAGTAAGCAGATGGAGAGGTGGGTCGAGCACTACTCTGAGCTTTACGCTAGAGACAATACCGTTACGCCTGCAGCCCTTGATGGTGTCAACAGTCTGCCACCTATGGAGGAGCCGGATGCCGAACGAACATTAGACGAACTCAGCAAGGCCATTGATAGCTTGGCCTCTGGCAAAGCACCAGGCAGTGATGGGATTCCTCCTGATTTAATCAAATGCTGTAAGAGCACGCTATTACATCCCCTGCATAGGATACCGTGCCAGTGCTGGGAAGAGACAACTATTCCTCAAGACATGCGAGATGCCAAGATTGTAACACTGTATAAAAATAAAGGAGACAGAAGTGATTGCAATAACTACAGAGGCATCTCTCTTCTTAGTATTGTTGGTAAGGTTTTTGCCAAAGTCATCTTAATGCGACTACACAAGTTAGCTGAGCGCATATATCCAGAGTCACAGTGTGGATTCCGAGCTGGCAGATCAACAACAGACATGATCTTCTCTCTCCGCCAGCTTCAGGAAAAATCAAGAGAGCAGAAAAGACCATTATATATCGCCTTTATAGACCTCACAAAAGCATTCGACCTGGTTAGTAGGGATGGACTCTTTAAAATCCTCCTGAAAATAGGCTGCCCTTCTAAAATGCTGGAAATGATAAAGTCATTCCATGACGGCATGAAGGGAACAGTCCAATATGCTGGAAGCACGTCACAGCCCTTTGATATACGAAGTGGCGTTAAACAAGGCTGTGTTCTGGCTCCGACCCTCTTCGGAATCTTCTTTGCCTTACTCTTGAAACATGCATTCAGAGATGCAACTGAAGGAATATGCCTTCACACTAGGTCAGATGGCCGTCTGTTTAATCTTTCAAGGCTGAAGGCAAAAACAAAAATCAGAAGAGTCACTATAAGAGACTTGTTGTTCGCTGATGATGCTGCAGTCGTCACTCAAAGCCAACAGGAGCTTCAGAGCTTGATGAATCGCTTCACTAAAGCATGCAAGGACTTTGGCCTCACAATAAGTCTAAAGAAAACGAATGTGCTGAGTCAGGATGTGGGTGCTGCACCAGTTATCACTATCGATAACTATGAATTGGCAGTGGTGCACCACTTCACATACCTAGGGTCTACCATCAATGACAAACTCTCACTGGATACAGAAATCGACAGCCGCATTGGCAAAGCTGCAGCTACCTTTGCCCGCCTCACATCGCGTGTTTGGGGAAACTCTAAACTCACAATGAAGACCAAAGCTGCGGTATATAATGCCTGCGTCACCAGCACACTCCTATATGGCAGCGAGACCTGGACGACCTATGCTAAGCAAGAAAGAAGGCTCAATACCTTCCATTTGCGGTGTCTACGCCGCATCCTCGGCATCTCGTAGAAAGATAAAGTGACAAATGTCGAGGTGTTGTCACGTGCTGGCCTTCAAAGTATGTATACGCTTCTTAGACAGCGCAGACTTCGCTGGCTTGGCCATGTTCGCCGCATGGATGATGGTCGCATCCCAAAAGATATCTTCTATGGACAATTAGCAGATGGCAAGAGAACAGTTGGGCGACCACAGCTGAGGTTCAAAGATGTGTGCAAGAGAGATATGAGGGCACTGGACATGGATCCAGCAACATGGGAGGATAAAGCTGCCGATCGCACTAAGTGGCGATGCTATTTACGGCGCCACCTCAGATTGGGCGAAGAGAGGCTCACACAAGAAGCAGAGGAGGGGAGAAAACGTCGAAAGGAGCACCAGGAAAATAAGCAGCTGAGGGCTGCCACCTCAGGGGCGCATTCCCATAGTCAGTTATGACTGAAGGGGCTATTATTATTATTATTATTATTAGTTGGATAGAAGTGAAGATATAACAATTGAAAAAAATTAAGCAGCTTTTCAATCACCCTGTATTACAATTCTCTTACAGTAATGGTCTATGCAGCAATATGTTTAACATAATGAGATTGACAGCCCCATACACAATCTCATAATAGTCGCCTCTGAGGAAGAAGTAGCCCTAGCAACTACATCAGTCACGGCAATTTAGAAATAAAATACAGAATTTCACAGACAAGACTAGTTTGGCTAGACAAAGAAATATCCACAAAAACCATACCGAATTGATGGAAGCACTTGAAAATGAAAATGTTTACAGTATAAGTAGTCCCATGACATATACCGCCGTAGGGGTGTGAATCATTAGAAACTTCATCTGTACTAGGTCTCAGCTTTATGAAGTAGGGTTTTGAATGTAGCAAATAGCCTTACAAATTGATCAGTGAATGTAGCAAAGAGCCTTAGAAATTGATCAGTGAATGTGGCAAATAGCCTTAGAAACTGATCAGTGAATGTAGCAAACAGCCTTAGAAATGGATCAGTGAATGTAGCAAACAGCCTTAGAAATGGATCAGTGAATGTGGCAAACAACCTTAGAAATTGAGCAGTGAATGTGACAAACAGCCTTAGAAATTGATCAGTGAATGTGACAAACAACCTTACAAATTGGTCAGTGAATGTGACAAACAGCCTTAGAAATTGATCAGTGAATGTAGCAAACAGCCTTAGAAATTGATCAGTGAATGTAGCAAACAGCCTTAGACATTGATCACTGAATGTAGCAAAGATCTGTAAAAATGGATCAGTGAAGAGAGCCGCCTTCTTTCCTTTTCGCTCCTTATGAAGCATGGAGCTATCACTCTAGCTGGCTCACTTGCAAGAAACCTTCACAAAACATTCACATTCTCTTACAGCAGTGCTTTCTGTACCTAGCTGTTGTACGTGTTGACGCTGCCAGTCCTCATGCCCAACCTTATATTAGTCGCACTGTACGACATGCCTGTGGGAGAAGTAATCGTATTCTTTCTTTGTCTCATGAGAGACCCGCGGAGCATAGGACCTGCATGACAGTAAATTCATTGCTAACTATACTGCAGCTGTTGTCGTGTGTTTAATAATAATTGTTATGGACTCTGGCACTGTGCGACCTGCGAAAACCTTATTTTGACGATGACCTTTAAGAGGTTATGTTATAAATAACCCCCAGCGGTGCGTGTGAAAGATTGTTCTGTACTGATGCAATTATACAATGCATCTAGTAATCTACGTGGTCTGCCACGATTGGTAATTATTGTGGCATATGTGCAGAAGTGGAGCAGAAAAAAAGAGAAATTAAAAAAAATAACTATAATTAAATTAAAATAAATCCACTAAAGATTTACGTGTTTTATCTCTAGAATCAGTTCCTAAACAATATTTCTGTTTTTACTTGTAAATCATAAAATTTACTCTGTGGTAGCTGAAACCTTGGAATGTTATAAATCTGTCTCATGATATTGTCTACAAAAGAGGAATTTGTTCTATGATCTTGTCTACAAAAGATGATCTAGTTCTATGATCTTGTCTACAAAAGATGATCTATGATCTTGTCTACAAAAGATGATCTTGTTCTATGATATTGTCTTTGGCATTGTTCGCATCTTTGTTGTCTGTTTCAGTTGTTCCATACTAGATATACACTTGCGTCTTTTCTCATTAGCAATAATTTTTATAACTTTCCTGGTCTGACAAAAACAAGTATAACACGTGATATTAATTATAAAAAGTTTTTTGTTTGTTATTGTCTCTATGTAACTGCGTGATAAGGAAGCCACAGATTTCCAGAAATGGGTGCTTGCGTAGAACAGAAGATTGAAATGGTACGGGACCAAAGATGCACGTACAGTGATAAATGCAGTCAGCGACCCATAGCTTGACTGCTTGCGTCAGGGTCAGCGAATCAGAGCTGACCAAGACCCACCTCCAAGTGGTGGTCCTGGAAACAGGCTGCATCACTGCAGTCTGGCTGAGAGAGTAGGGATCGAAGTGGGAAAGTGATGCGTGATGCCATATGATGATGGATGGTATCCGCATGTCTGGTTTTGTGTAGTGTGCAGATGTGTTCAGTCAAACAACGTTCATACAAAAATAACAGGGCAATCCACATAGGACGTCAGTAAACTCACGACGTATAAAGTCAATGATTCTTGTAACAGCCGTTGACGTTTTTCTTCATTATTTATTGTGGACGCCACAGTGACAAAATGGTTACGCGAATATGTAGGCACATCAAACAGTCATTATCACAGCAACATTCAATACAGCAATAGACGGTAGACAGCATTACAATGATGAGTCAGATGCATGTTATATTTCATAGTGCTGTAAATGTAGTCAGGTGAAAAACTCCATCCTTTTCTATAACAGCCAGGAGATAACCAGATGTATGAGATCAGTTCACTCTCCTTAGTCTGACTTCAGCAAGACAGACACGTCTACCGAAGAATAAATAATGTCCTCAAAAATATCCTCTAGATAATAAAGGTTTTCCAACCCTAGTTCATTTAACAAAGTAGCAAGTAATGGTCCTTGGAACATGCATCAACCGATGCAGTACAATACAGCGACATGTGAGCTGGGAAAACATCTCGTGACGACGACTTTCGAAGACAGGCTATGAATCGAAATCGCTCACGACCCAAAATCGATAGAGTTAATGAAAAAGTCAATTTACCTTGCCTTCAGGACATACACAGAAATATCACGCCTCCCGACATGTGGGAAACACTAGAGGTATTATCTCGAATAAACGAAATATCCATTAAGAGGACTACACATCCCTGACAGAACAAAAAATAGCGGAGATCCCCTCTTCAACGAGGCATCTCTTTCGCCATTCAAATCGCTCACTCCACTAGTGGTGGGCGGAAACCGATCGACCAAAAAACAAGACCAGTCATGCGCAGTCCAGCGCAAAAAGACCACAGCTCAAAACTTAACTGCATTCAATACCAACGCGAGAAGACAAATGCTTACCGAGAAAAGTGACTATAAATTTCAAGCAGTTGTTGCCCTTGCGTTATAAAATAGATATTGTAATAAAACGATGTTGCGAGAATTTATCACGCAACATATCACCACCTCCTCCCGATAAAAAAAAAATGTGGAACATATTTTTTTTTTTTTTAAATATCAAAGAGCATGCGATAAGCGGCTCAAAACGCACGAATTATGCGCTGATAATTAATTAAATTGCCTAACATGAGGCTAAATATAGAGTGTCTGGTGAGGATATACCTCAACAGAAAAATAAATATGTCTCAAAAAATATTCACATCGGGGAGGTGTCACCAACACACATCACGTTAGCATGTAAACACAATATACGTATGCAAGTTACCATAATCATCATTAAACAGCATACTCTAATATTGTCTTTAAAAATGGATGTACAAATCTGATAGGAAAATTTAAATAGTACATTCTTTGACATGTAATGACATAAGTACATAGTAAAGTTAAACTACATGACGATCCAGGACATATGCTCTGGTATTCCGAGGGTAAGTACACAATCTAGAACTCGTCATGCTTGATACTAGTAAGGTAAGTCCTCAGCTCAACAATGACATTCTGAGAAAGTACAAGCAATATAATGCTAATTAATAACTAATATGCTTCATAAGGTACAATACATTATTAATAATTGTGGCTGTTTAGTAAACTAACGGCCCTTATATTAACTACTCAGTCCTCCTCTATCATCTTAAAAAACGAACAGAAGAAGATGACAACAAAGCACGATAGTGTGTACATATAAAGTAAGTACAGATGTGCTAATCTATTTTAGAAATATAGGTGTGTTATGACTCTGTAATATATGGAAATATAGGACAGAAGTATTAGTTGGAGTCATGTGGGCATCTAGACAAAATGTCAGCCATCACATTATCCGCACCACGGATAGCTCGTACCGTGAAGTGAAAAGGTTGAAGAGCTATAGCATATCGAGTGGATCTCGAACTCTTCAAATTCTTAGTCTGAATAGCTTTAAGAGCTTTCTGATCAGTCTCTAGAATGAAATGTGCGCCCAGGAGGAATCTTTGTAGCTTTAGAATTGACCAAACCATCGCTAACAACTCACGGTCTAAAACCGAGTAGTTCCTCTCTGCCGCATTTAGTTTTCTAGAAATGTACATAACAGGATGCAGAGTATTTGCATATTCTTGCATCAGTGCTGCTCCAATCCCAGTGGATGAAGCATCACTCCGAAGAACAAAAGTCCTATCAAGAGTAGGTAATCTTAAGATGGGAGGAGAAGAAAATATATTCTTGATTTGGTCTAGTGAAGATTGGCATTCTTCAGACCAACGGACCAGATTAGGCGAACCTTTCTTCAACAATGTTGAGAGAGGTGCCATGATCGAAGATAAATTTGGAATAAATCTCCCATAAAATTGAATTAAACCTAAGAGACTCCTAACTTGTTTCTTCGTTTTAGGAACTGAGATGTTCAGTATTTTGGAAGTATTGTGGTCTTCTGTCTTCAAGAGACCATGACCAACACGATGACCCAGGAAAGAGATTTCACCAAAACCAACAAAAGCTTTAGAAGGTTTCGCTGTGAAATTATTCTCACGTAGAGTGGACAGTAAGTCATATAACCCTAAATAGTGATCTTCCCAGGTATCACTGAAGAGACAGATGTCATCTAAGTATGCGATGACATCCGAACGATGTGACAGAATTCGACGCATCATGCGAACGAAAGTGGCAGGGGCGTTCATGAGACCAAAAGGCATAACATTCCATTGAAATAGACCCCTAGGTGTAGAAAAAGCAGTAAGAGGTTTGGCGTGCTCTGCTAAAGGCACTTGCCAATAACCTTTAGACAAGTCGAGTTTAGTGAAGAATCTAGAATTAGAAAGTCTAATCAGTAGATCTTCTAACAAAGGCATCGGTTCAGCATCGAACTTTGTGACCTGATTCAATTTGCGATAATCAACACAAATTCGTATGTTCTTATCCTTCTTCCGGACAATAACCATGGAAGAAGAATATGGTGAAGTCGATGGTTCAATTATATTTAATTGAATCATTTCATCCAATTCCTTTTCCACCTGCGACTGAAAGTGTATAGGAATAGGATAAGGCCTAACCCTAATTGGATTATTGTCGGTAAGAATTATGTCATGTTCTATGACATCTGTGTGTCCAGGAATGTCAGTGAGAACATCCTGAAATGTTTGTAACATCGACGAGACTTGTCGATGTTCGTCACCAGAAAGATTAGGAGAAACAGAAACGTTTTTCCAAGATTCCGTGGAATGTAATGGAACCACTGGAAGGGGAAGATTAACATCAGAGAAGGTAGATTCCTCATCCTGTATGACAGACAGGGATGAATAATGACCGTGAGGTGCAGGAGCATCATCCGTTGCCTGGAAAATAGGCAGCAAATAGTCCGGACGTTCGTGAAATTCCGAAAGCATGTTTATGTGGAAAGTTTTATGCTTTCCATCAATATCGACCACATAGTCAACATCGGAAATCCGAGAGACTATTGCATACGGACCTTTCCATGCAATAAGAAGTCTATTTTCCCTACTGGGGAGTAGGACGAATGCTTTGTCACCTGGACAAAGTTGTCGTAGACATCTATTCTTGTTAGCAAACTGTCTTGCCTTCTCTTTAGCAATTTCTGATGAAGCAGTTGCTAGCTTACATGCCTCAATGATCTTTTGTCTAAGAGCAATGACATACTCATATGAGGATTGAGTTTCATCGCTAATATCATCGGCAGTGATGAGATCGTGTAATAAAGACATAGGGCCGCGTGGACGCGCGCCAAAGACAAGTTCGAAGGGAGAAAATCCTGTGTGTTCATTAGGGACTTCTCTATAGGCAAAGAGAGCCGCGGGTAAAACCCTGTCCCAATCTTGAGGATGATCTTCAGTTATCTTACCAAGCAAAGTCTTGAGCGTTCTATTCAGACGCTCAACTAACCCATTAGACATAGGATGGTAGATACTACTGAGAGATCGTTCAATATGTAAGGTAGACATTACCTGTGACATAGTGTCAGATATGAGTTGAGTGCCATGGTCTGACAATATTTCTCTGGGGAACCCCAAGCGAGAAAATATCAACCAAAGAGCATCTGCGATATCTGTAGTAGATATGCTCTTAAGAGGAATAGCCTCTGGCCAACGTGTGCACATATCGACACATGTAAGGATAAACTGATGTCCTCTGGCCGACTTGACCTTAAAAGGGCCAATAATATCTATGGCCATTTTCTGAAACGGCCGAATAGGAATGTCAGCAGCCTGGATAGGCGCAGCATGTCGTGGTCCTCTAGATTTGACCTCCTGACATACCTTGCATGATCGGCAGTAAATACGAATGTCCTTATTGACAAAAGGCCAAAAGAAAGCCGCAAGGACTCTCGACTTCGTACGGGAAAAACCCATATGTCCAGCACATTGCGAGTCATGAGCATGTTGTAATATTTGCACTCTCATGCTCTTGGGAACAAGAATTTGCGAATGTGCCGACGTAGTCGAATCTTGTACCATACGTACAAGTACGCCGTTTCTCATTGCAATCCAAGATTTTCTATTTGTATCCTGATTCGGATCACCTTTCTTCGCAAGAATGAAGAATTTTTTTAAAGAAGGATCTTCTTCTTGCAATTTTATGAAAGAGTCACGAGTAATCACTAAGTGACTATCTTGGCTATCAACTCCATTATCACTATTCAGTGAAGTTTCGGGTGTTTGTAGAGCTTGTGCTCTTGTAACCACTGCATTTATAGCTTGCATGTTATTATCTTCCCAAGCAGCAATCTGCTGTGGGGTACACTCCCTAACTCCGTGAATACGACCAATAATAAGGTCCGCAATAGGATTAGGTAAGAGACAAGCATGCACATCTCCAGTAAAGAAAGGAGTGGCAATGCGAATTACAGCAGTAGGATATTTTTCTAGAGTGCCGCCAAATGTGACACATTTAATAACCCTTCCTGTAGCACAAGATGGATCTACAAGCGATTGTCTAACACCAATAGTGGTGCATCCGGAATCGAAAAGTAGTGAGACCGGAGTATCATTAACAAGACCCTTATGTAGAATTAAAGAACCCCTCCCGTCATGCGCAACAGCAGCAGGAAGAGCGGGAAGTGGGTGACCACAACTCAAAGTAGTTATGGTACCCGGTTCGAATAAAGTACTGCATTGGGGGCATTTGTTTGCTCTCTCAAAGTCAAAAGCAGAACCAGTGACAGCGTCAAAGTTTTTACTATCAACAACATGATTACAGGCTCCCTCAGTTTCCTGTTGTACAGAATTAGCCTGCTGATATCTCTTTTTTTTGTGTTGAGATCTACCCCGACTATTATTACCTCTGAAGTTATCAGAGTTATTATTATCTCTGCAGTTATTATTGTCTCTATTGTAATTGTTATCCTGGTTCGAATTCCAGTTTCCACGATTACTATCATGTTCACATTGATGCGAACATCTATTTGTTTGGTTTTGAGGTCTTCGGCAGGAATAACCTCTATTACCATATCCTCTTTTGAAATGCCTATAATTATTAGGGTGATAGTAACGAGTACTATCAGGTTGTCTCCAATTCTTCGAAGAAGAATCACCATGAAATTGGTTTCCATGATTTTGACAGAAATTACCGCTACTCTTTCTATCAAAATTTTGTTGGATCTACGAGCAAAGTCTTGGCCATACGGAGCTGCCGAAGCAACTGGTAAACCTTCTTTCACGTTAGAGTTACCCATGGTTATGTGTGGGTGCGCAGTTACGTATTGGCAACAGAAATCTTCCATTTCTTTTATTGTTTTAGGTTTACGTTCATGAAGGAAAGCAAGGAAAGACTCATTGACAGACGACATGACTTTGTCTCTAAGTATTAAATCCATAAGTCCTTCATAAGTTTTTTCCGTCTTAGATAGTTCAACCCATCGTGAGAAAGTAATGCGTATTCTTGCAATAAACTCGGAGAATTCAACTCCATTTTCAGGTAACATGTTTTTAAATTGTAGACGATAGCCGTCTTCGTTAAGCTGATATTTCTTTAACAAAGCGGCCCTGACAACCTCATAATTGTTCTTGTCAGGTTCATCCACCATATTTAATATACTTAGAGCTTTACCTGTCAGTATCCCTGATAACTGATAAACATATTTTGCTTTGTCTATGTTATGAGCTGTACATGCTTGTTCAAATCTGTCCAGATAGAACATTATGTCATCACTGGAAGGACTAAATGTTGGTAACTTAATCTTAAAAGTATCATTATTAGCCTTACCAGAAGATGAACCCTTGTTTGAATCATTACCATTACTCATGCTCGTCAATTTCAATTTTTCCAACTCTAAAGCTAAGACCTTTTCTTCATGTTCCATTTTTGCTTTCTCTTTCCTCTCATCAGACTCTCTCTGTAATCTTCTTTCCTCAGCCTGAGCCTCTTTTTGAAGTCTTTCATTTTCAGCTTCTTTTTCAAGTCTTTTATTTTCAGCCTCTTTTTCAAGTCTTTTATTTTCAGCCTCTTTTTCAAGTCTTTTATTTTCAGCCTCTTTTTCAAGTCTTTTATTTTCAGCTTCTAGCTGTAGCTGGAGTTTTCTCTCCTCAGCTTCTGATTCCCTTTTTTGTTTTTCCATTTCCATTTGGAATCTTTTTTCATCCACCTGCATCTGCAGTTTCTTTTGTTCAGCTTCCATATGCAGTTTCTTTTGTTCAGCTTCCATTGCTTTATCATATCGAGCAGTTGCAAATTCTTCTAACTTATCACCAGTCTTCCCAAGCAATTTACCCTGCTCAATAAAGTGCTCAAATGTAGACATGTTGTCTAACATATGAGTCCAAAACCTGAAATAATTAACTAATTTATTTCAAACCTAAGTGTAACAAGTCTTAATTAAGCACTTGTATATTCACATCACATTATATTATCCCAGTCTCTGTGGGAAACAAGTCTCCAATCAAAGAACTTGTATATGAAATATCAGCACTCAATTCTTGATCATAAGTGCACTTCTCATTCAATAGTGCACGACACTATTCATCATTCATTTATCATCAGTGTAGTAGTAACAGTGCATTAGCATAGCCCATTAACTAATTACTATAACTGTAAACAATGACTGTGTAAACACATGCAGAATGTAAACATTGAAAATGTAAACAATGCAAACAATGTAAACAATAACAATGTAAACAATAACAAAGATCAGCAACAATACAAAAACGTTCGCAGAAATCAACTAAAAATAAAGCAGAAATTAATGAAATATCACAAAAAATGTGACGATATCTGCGCTATAATTAAACAAAATACATGACACCACAGTGTATAAACAAAAATGTTGTATGAAACTAAATTATAGACAAGAGTAGGCTAACAAATACAAACAAATCAAAACAAAACTAAAGAATGCGAAATAATAACGAAAACAATATTAAAACATGTCATCACAGCTAACATAAATAGCAACAGAAGTCGCTTAGCAAATTCCAGTATCGGAAATTTGCAAACCCTACAGAAAACGCTCACAATAGACGACCTCTATGACGTGGCATAATCTAACGGAGACACCACCCAACCGAGAACCCGCTGAAATATAAACATATAAATATACAAATAACATATAGACATATAACATATAGAATGAGATGATACACAGAAGACTCAGCAGAAGTATAAGGGCACAGTTTACATACAAACAGGCCACTTAACTTATAGGCTTCCAATCGTAGAACAGCAGACAAAACGGATGTCAATCAACGTCCTAAAGAGCGAAGCTCCAACGATGATGGCACATCTGAACTGCTTCCACTGCTAACACGATGGTACAAGAGCTTCTGAAATACTGTGTGTTGAGTTGTTTCGGCACTTGACCTTCTAATCCAAAAATAAGTTGATGGAAATCGGTACTTGGCCTTCTTCAGAAAACAACCCGTTTCAACCGGCACTTGACCTTCACAAAAATGACAGCACTGGAACCTTGACAGCAGCAACTTGCTTGACTTGCGTAAAAGATAACAGCAGTCCGAGTTATCCGGCAACATGTAACAACGCCGGGTACTGTCAAATTCTTGTTTCCGTCAAAAAGTTGAAATTTTGACTTTTACCGGGCAACGCCGAGTACTTTGAAAATTTTGAAGATGTTGACTGTATTGAAGAATGTTAATTTCTTGAAGGATGCTGATGAATTCTTGTTGAAAATGAAGTGGGTAAGGGACCCCGTGTTTGCTAATACCAGAATCAAACCAGCTTATGGCCACCAAATGATGCGTGATGCCATATGATGATGGATGGTATCCGCATGTCTGGTTTTGTGTAGTGTGCAGATGTGTTCAGTCAAACAACGTTCATACAAAAATAACAGGGCAATCCACATAGGACGTCAGTAAACTCACGACGTATAAAGTCAATGATTCTTGTAACAGCCGTTGACGTTTTTCTTCATTATTTATTGTGGACGCCACAGTGACAAAATGGTTACGCGAATATGTAGGCACATCAAACAGTCATTATCACAGCAACATTCAATACAGCAATAGACGGTAGACAGCATTACAATGATGAGTCAGATGCATGTTATATTTCATAGTGCTGTAAATGTAGTCAGGTGAAAAACTCCATCCTTTTCTATAACAGCCAGGAGATAACCAGATGTATGAGATCAGTTCACTCTCCTTAGTCTGACTTCAGCAAGACAGACACGTCTACCGAAGTATAAATAATGTCCTCAAAAATATCCTCTAGATAATAAAGGTTTTCCAACCCTAGTTCATTTAACAAAGTAGCAAGTAATGGTCCTTGGAACATGCATCAACCGATGCAGTACAATACAGCGACATGTGAGCTGGGAAAACATCTCGTGACGACGACTTTCGAAGACAGGCTATGAATCGAAATCGCTCACGACCCAAAATCGATAGAGTTAATGAAAAAGTCAATTTACCTTGCCTTCAGGACATACACAGAAATATCACGCCTCCCGACATGTGGGAAACACTAGAGGTATTATCTCGAATAAACGAAATATCCATTAAGAGGACTACACATCCCTGACAGAACAAAAAATAGCGGAGATCCCCTCTTCAACGAGGCATCTCTTTCGCCATTCAAATCGCTCACTCCACTAGTGGTGGGCGGAAACCGATCGACCAAAAAACAAGACCAGTCATGCGCAGTCCAGCGCAAAAAGACCACAGCTCAAAACTTAACTGCATTCAATACCAACGCGAGAAGACAAGTGCTTACCGAGAAAAGTGACTATAAATTTCAAGCAGTTGTTGCCCTTGCGTTATAAAATAGATATTGTAATAAAACGATGTTGCGAGAATTTATCACGCAACAGAAAGCTACCCCCGTCCCAAAAATGCCGTACTGAAGTCGGATGTATCGGCCGAAAGGCGCAAAACGGACACAACGCAACCAACGTCCTTTTCAGGACGAACGAAGAAGAAGAAAGAAGAAATGGTACGACAAGGTCACTAATGTGGAACTGATGACAAGAACAAGACAAATGTAGTAGAACAAGACATAAGAAACGACGCAGGCGTATAATATAGGACATACAGAAGTGATTGCGTCATTAATAGGCTGGACAGCCCATGATTAATTTCCGGTGTTATGTGTTGTTGGTCGCACTAATGACCCGTCATCGAAGCATCATTTTTTGGTGATGCCTAGATGGCAGGGAGGATAGTGTGATTCGCTTGCATAGCTAGGCGGGTTTGTCGCACGGAAGGTCCTGGGTTCGAGTCCTGGATAAGCCTCTCACATCTGTTGTTTTTCTGTTGTCTAGTTTTCTACTTCTTTATTTCTTACGAGTGCCTGAAATTATACCTTTATGTTTGTCTAATATTTTTTTACTGTTAGGATGCACACTGACTAAACCTTTAGATAGCGTTACAAGCAAGTACTTCTTCTGGAATCTACAGATTGTTGTTGTTGTTCGTCCATCACGGGTGATGAAGACCAATCTGTTCATCCAATTATTAGGAATATGTTAGATTACTCTATGGGTACGAAGGTGACTGATGAGCCCGATGCGGGCCTTGAAAGATCTTGGACAGTGTGGGCAGGGAATGTTTGCTTCACGTGAAGGTTTTATTACACGGTCCTTTCTAGCTTGTCTCCGCTGTTCCGCTGCTGCTCTTCTGGGTGATTCGCATGCCGCTGCACCTTTACGAAGAGATGTGCGCCAAGCAGTTCGGTCTTGCGCAGCAGCTTCCCATATGTCTGGGTTTATGTCAAAGGTTTTCAACGACGTCTTTAACGTGTCTTTGAAGCGCTTCTTTTGGCCACCATGGGAGCGTTTACCTTTCTGCATCTCACCATAAAAGAGTATCTTTGGCAGTCGATGGTCTGGCATGCGGACTACATGACCTGCCCAGCGAATCTGTGAATGCATCAGAATAGTATGGATGCTAGGGATACCAGCTCTGTCAAGAACGGCAGTATCCGGGATCTTGTCTTGCCATTTGATGTTCATTATCTTCCTGAGACAGACTGTATGGAAGCAGTTTAGCTTCTTTACGTGGCGCCTGTATACTGTCCATGTTTCGCATGCATAAAGCAGCACTGGAAGCACCGCAGCTCTGTACACCTTCAGCTTTGTCTGTAGACTAATGCCACTTCGATGCCAAACGTTGGTGTATAGTCTGCCAAATGTGCTGCTGGCTTTGGAGATCCTGGTGTTTACCTCATCATCAATGACGATGTTCTGGGAAAGTGTGCTACCAAGGTATGTGAATCTGTTCACAACATTCAGTTTCTCACCATTTACCTTGATGATTGGCTCAGTATAAACTGTGCCAGGAGCTGGTTGGTACATGATTTCTGTTTTCTCCGTGTTGATGGTAAGCCCAAAGTTGGCACAGGCTTCGGAGAATCTATCCACGCTGTGCTGCAGATCAGCCTCTGAGCCAGCACTAAGGGCACAATCGTCAGCAAACAGAAGATCTATGATGGTGTGTGATTTGACCTTGGTTTTTGCTTGAAGCCTCCTAAGGTTAAACAATTTTCCATCAATACGATATCTGATGTCGATTCCTGTGTCCCCGTCTCTGAAAGCACCAGTCAGCATAGCAGAAAACATGATACTGAACAGAGTCGGTGCAAGTACACACCCTTGTTTAACTCCGTTTGAGACGGGGAAAGGCTCCGACAGCTCACCGTTTTCCTGAACTCTAGCCTGCCTTCCATCATGCAGTTGCTGCACTACTGAGATAAATTTCTTTGGGCAGCCGTATTTTGCCATGATCTTCCATAGACCGTCTCTACTGACCGTGTCGAACGCCTTTGTCAAGTCGATGAAAGCTGTGTACAGGTCACAGTGCTGTTCTTGGCATTTTTCTTGTAGCTGTCTTGCAGCGAACATCATATCGGTGGTTCCACGTTCTTTCCGGAATCTACACTGACTTTCAGGTAAAAGACCTTTGTCAAGATGAACCGTAAGGCGATTCAGAAGGATTCTGGAGAATATCTTCCCAGCGATTGATAAAAGAGAGATGCCTCGATGATTGTTACAGTCTTGGCGATTACCTTTACGTTTATATAGATGTATAATTGACGCATCTTTGAGATCGTGTGGGATGGTTTCACTCTGCCACATTTGCTGGAGGATCATGTGAAGTTTCTCTATCAGAACTGTACCGCCATCTATATAAACCTCAACAGGAATTGAATCGGAGCCGGGGGCCTTTCCACTAGAATGTTGACGAATCGCTTTCTGAGTTTCCTCTAGAGTTGGTATATCATCTAGTGCTTCATTTATAGGAATTTGGGGCAGGCGGATGATGGCTTCGTCATTAATAGATGATGGCTGGTTCAGAATATTATTAAAGTGTTCGACACAGCGTTGGAGAATTTTTTCCTTGTCTGTAATTAGTGTTTTTCCATCTGCATTAAGGAGGGGAAATGATCCTGATGATGTTGGACCATAGACCGCTTTGAGTGCATGGTAAAAATTCTTCAAGTCATGGCTGTCAGCAAAGCCTTGGAGCTCATCTTCTTTATTACTCAGCCATGAATCCCGCATCTGGCGTAGTTTATGTTGGACGATTCTACGCATGTTGTTGAAAGCGTCTTTCTTTGATGTAGATTTTGGATCAGTTAAATATGCTTTATGGAGATGGTGTTTCTCAGCCAACATCTTATTTATATCATCTGAGTTCTCATCAAACCAGTCATTTTGTTTCTTGATGGCGGGACCCAGGACCTCTGTAGCAGTGTTGTAGATCTGCTCACTTAGGGCTGCCCAATTTGTTTCCACACTTTGGCCGTCTAACGAGATAGATTTGAGACAGTCTTCTAGGGTGTCAGTAAATGACTGTTTGATTTTTGTCTTCTTTAGTTTGGTGACATCCAGCCTTTTATGAGTTTTCTTCCCCTGAGGGTGCCTGGCTGGTTGGATACGAATTTTAAGTTTAGACACAATGAGGCGATGATCAAAACAGCATTCAGCACCACACATAGACTTGGTCACCCGGACATCTTGCCTGTCCTTCTTCCTAACAATTACATAGTCAATTAAGTGCCAATGCTTTTAGCGAGGGTGCATCCAGGAGGTCCTGTTGCGGGTAGGAAGTCGAAAAATGGTGTTGGTGACAAGGTGGTCATGTTCTGCGCAAGTCTGGAGGAGAAGAAGTCCATTGCTGTTACAGCGACCCGCGCCTTACTTTCCAATAGTGCCATTCCAGGAGATGTTATCTGAGCCTACTCTTGCATTAAAGTCACCAAGAATTATGAGCTTATCTGCTTTAGGAACTGATGCAATGACTGCATGTAGTTCTTCATAAAACTTATCCTTGACGTCATCCTGGTTTGTCATAGTTGGTGCATACGCGCTAATGATGGTGGCATGTTTTCCTCCATAAAGTAGGGGGATCTTGACTGTCATGAGTCGGTCATTTATTCCCTTTGGGGGCCCCGCTAACTTGCCAACAAGTGCTGTTTTGATTGCAAATCCAACCCCTGCTTCTCGTCTTTCTTCAGTTCCTCTTCCGCTCCAATAGAATGTATAACCTGCACCCTTTTCGCAAAGTTGGCCCTCGCCTGCAAGTCGAGTTTCACTCAGTGCTGCTATGTCAATGTTGTATCTGGCCAGTTCTCTCCCAATCAGGGCAGTTCGCCTCTCAGGTCTGTTTGCGTTAAAGTCTTTCTCAAGGAGAGTGCGCACATTCCATGCGCCTAGAATGAGCGGGGAAAATCTGTCCTTTCTTTTTCTTATGTGTCGCCCGCTGAAGTAGGGTACCCACCAACCGCGGTAAGCTGGTTAGGTAATGGTGGAGCAGGCAATGTTTAGGGCACCTTTTCTAGCCCCTTCCTCATGCCATGGAGGTGAGCAGTGTTTTCCTAAAGAGGGCTGCTCAGACACTCAGGGGGCTGCCGAATCCCACTGCTGCTCCGATCAGTGGAAGACGACCATATGGCCTGCGCCGCATGTGTGTAGGTCTGCGACTACGACTGCCAGCGTACCCACGCCTGCCGCTTTGCCGCTCGCCCATCGCCACAGGACTTGTTGTGAGTGGATGGATGAATGGATGAAAGAGTGACTTGCGCAGTGATTTGGATTAAAGTGAGGAAGAGTTGCGCAATTCGTCGACCTCACTCTCTCGCCTGGGTCCATCTGAATCCAGTGGCAAGACAAGTCAAGACGACTGGAGATGAAGTCAGGTGCAGTGGATGACCAGGGCTTTCTACGTGCCTCGCCGTGCTCCTTACGCTCCACAGCGCGTTGCTGGTAATCGCCGTCATGCCCGTTGAACCAATAGGTGGTTTCTTCCGCGCAGTCTATCGAATCCAGTCTTCGCATGCAGATTAAGACGAGGAGAGGTAGCCAGACAAACACACAGAAAACAACAGTTGTTCAGGAGCAGAGTACATGTCCTTCAGATACCTACGCCTAGTCCCTGCATACTCTTATCTAACATGTTCAAACGTTGCCTCCTTGAACGCTCAAAACCAAAGGACCATTCTTCTAACAATTGACTCTAAAATCCTTTATTTATGTTACATTGCAGCGCACAAACTTACGCACGTCTGAAACTGTCTCAACATAATATTTTACCGAATGGACTGCTCTAAAGGACTGGTTTCACGCTGGTCATAAACATTCTATCTATCTATCTATCTATCTATCTATCTATCTATCTATCTATCTATCTATCTATCTATCTATCTATCTATCTATCTATCTATCTATCTATCTATCTATCTATCTATCTATCTATCTATCTATCTATCTATCTATCTATCCATCCATCCATCTATCTATCTATCTATCTATCTATCTATCTATCTATCTATCTATCTATCTATCTATCTATCTATCTATCTATCTATCTATCTATCTATCTATCTATCTATCTATCTAACTATCTATCTATCTATCTATCTAACTATCTATCCATCCATCCATGCAACTATCTATCTATCTATCTATCTATCTATCTATCTATCTATCTATCTATCTATCTATCTATCTATCTATCTATCTATCTATCTATCTATCTATCTATCTATCTATCTATCTATCTATCTATCCATCCATCCATCCATCCATGCAACCATCCATCTATTTATCTATCTATCTATCTATCTGTCTATCTATCTATCTATCTATCTATCTATTTATCTATCTGTCTGTCAGCTTGCCTGCCTTCCTGACTGTCTGTGTTCTGTCCATCCGTCCGTCTGTCTGTCTTTTGTCCGTCCACTCGTCCGTAAGTCCGTCTGTATGTCTATCTATCTGTCAATCTGTTTGTTTACCAGTCTCTCTTTCTGGTCGCATATTTATCTATTAATCTCTATACATTAGAACCTCTTTCTGTATATCTATTTATCGCTCTGTAATTATCATCTAGAAACATGCACTTGTTGAACAGACACCAAATCCGATAAATAGGCAGGTTAAATAAGAATGAATTCGTCAGTATTAATTTCTCCAGTAATCAAAACCTGACATTAATCACCCGTTCCGGATATAAAACGTCTGAAATGCCAATATGTGTTACTCACCTCTGCACATAATATGCTAGTAACAACATGAAATAATTATATATGACCTAATATCTCTGTAGTAATTAAGCCTCATTTGCAGCTGTACTGTAGTGCTTACAATGTTGCTTTGTGCATTGAATGTAAAAGGCAGTCCCATTGCAGAAAACTAGTTGCGGAGTAAAGTGTTAGAGATTGTACCCTTCTAGAACCATTTTTAAAAAATGAGGTGGGGTGGCCTGTTTCTTTTCTCGCTGCATAAAAGACTGCAGTTTGTGATTCATGGACCGACTGCACTTTCACCGGACAGTGGTATGTGGCTAACTGTCTAGGTGATTTACGTATCTTGGACACGAACACCTGATGTATGGAGAAAAGTGTCTACCGTGAAAGGACATAGATTAGATAAGTGTTCATCACTTTGAAGAAATAAGATCTAGAAGACACCAAATAGCCAGAAATGATAAACAAAGACACTGACATTTTATAATTTTCCAACTTGTGATTTGTGTAAATACAAATATGCAATCTTTACCGAACTTCTTTTTTAATTAATAATTGTACAAATATATTTTGTAAATCTCCGTTGATTGATGTTATTAAAATTCCAGTTTCTGTTTGAAACTGTGTTATTGCGTAGAAATTAAGATAATTATTTAATATTTAAATTTGTAGGGATAATTAACGAGCTGCATTTCACACCACCTAGTACTTATAGACACCCTTGGAGCATAGCATAGGTCTAGCGAGGTGATTTACTTTACAGCTCTCTTCTACAGCTACCATCTTGGACTGTGTACAATTAAGTACCTGACTTGACCAGTACCTTCCCTTCCACTAGTTCATGTTCTCTTCTCTATTTCTGGAAACTATATCTATTTTTCTATCTAACATCCATCTTGCCACAAAGACAAGAGACAGAAGACGCTGGAAATCCATTGCAGCCAACATTCGCTGCGGAGATGGCAACTGATGATAATGATGAATGTATTAAAGAGAATACGGGAAAAGAAACAGTACAATAGCATTGCAAGAAAAGTCTACACCTTCCCATACACAAAAATTTGACGCAAGATTTTTTTTGTTTTATTTTCTGACCTGCGATATCACGACTTCCTTAAAGACCGAGACATAGTCTTTTCTTTTTCTTGTATTACGATATACATTTTAAATTAAGAGCAACACGCGAGGCGCAACAAACAAGCAACGTGCAGACTGCTAGCAAGTTTGGTGTTTCCAAGGCTAATATTCGACTTTGGCGACAAGAAAAAGATACGTTTAGGGGTGTCAGTGCATTAACAAAAGCAACCAGAGAGCCTAAGACTGGGGAATGTAATTCCAGTAACACTATTGAAGAGCTACGAAAAAAGTAGAAAATTATTATGATAACTGGGAGTTATAAATTATAATTGCGTAATTTATCACTTACCTCTCACTTTAAATGAAAAATGTGTCAAATTTGTTACTATTTTTACATCGACGCATATTCGAGACCGTCTATTTTTCATATAGAATACTTTTAAAACTTTGAGGTCTAATTATGTGCGAGGCCATATCATATTTAGGCCAAAACGGTCAATAGAATTCAGATGCTTCTATTTCAGGGTGTCTCACATAGTTTTTTATAATGGTAAATATAACAACTGAGTCATCTAAGTTTGTTAAAAATTTAGTATTATCCGCCCACTTCTGTGAGAAAACGTGTTTTGATAGATATTTTATGAGCCGCCAGCTGAAGGTGATTCAGCAAAATAATAATTTCGTAGCTTTCTATATTTATAAAAGTATTTAACAAGACTGGTCATACGGGTGCAGACATCAAACTCACTCAGTAAGAGATAAACGCAACTCTAAATTTATATTTAAATAAATAACAACAAAATTTATTGGTAAATTATTTGGTCAAAAGTGTTCAAATGAATAAAATTGATTTTGTCCCAAAAATGTTTGGATTGAGTATCATCCTAGGAAAATATTCATTTTTGGTGGAATATCAACAAAGAGCGTCAATATGCTGGTTCAGTATGTTACTTAACTGACGAGGTGGGGACGGTTGAATTCTTATTTAGTCATTGCTGGCTCCCCGTGGGCTGTTCTTCATCTTCAGGAGTCTGTGTTTTGGTAGCATCATGTCCTTTGCAATGTAAGTGTAACTGATCAGATTACCTCGGCACGTGTCCTCAAGACCGATCTGTTATAGGTGTCTATCGTCGCCTTCTGGTAACTGGTACCAAAACCTGAGAAACATAGAAGATCAAAACTCCCTTAAGCTTCCTGTCTCCTGATGTAAGCATCAGGCGACCTTGGTTTCCCTTCACCATCTCATCTTCCTGAGAATTTATCCCGCTCTTGAGCATTAAATCTCAACCCATCTATTCGAATGAAAGTGTTTTTTGGAGAACGGAAGACGACAAATGTATCCTTTTCAGATATATATGTGTACAATAAATCTGAATTAAAATAATATATATCATGATGTCCTCAGAATCCACTCGCTGCTCCGTATGGAGCCTGAGACAACTTCTGCTACTTGTTACTTGTGAGGAAACCCGCACAAAGGAGTCACAAGCTCCTGTAGTAGTAGTTTATGAGGCAAGTTGTTTTATATCATGATGTTGCCAGCCCCATATGCCAATATACATCAATAAGTAACTTATATGTCAGTCGCAAATAACAATTAATAGAATGTACATGTTAAAACATCCAAAAAGACTGAAGTAATTATACTACATCCAGACTTGATGCGCAGAAACATCGTAATATCGTGCAGTCGTCCGTCAGGTGGTTAAGGTTCTGATTTAACATAACCTACTAACTCTTCACACATGACGAAGGTTCCTATCACGGACATTTTATAATTTTCCAACTTGTGATTTGTGTAAATACAAATATGCAATCTTTACCGAACTTCTTTTTTAATTAATAATTGTACAAATATATTTTGTAAATCTCCGTTGATTGATTTTGTTAAAATTCCAGTTTCTTTTTGAAACTGTGTTATTGTGTAGAAATTAAGATAATTATTTAATATTTAAATTTGTAGGGATAATTAACGAGCTGAAGTTTATACTACTTAATTTCAGAAGATACTCAAAGTCCTATGGCCTATCATATACTGGAATCCCTATTACTACTCTTCACACTGACTGTTTATTATCTCTCCTTGATGAAAGATTATAATTTCAATCAAACCACAAGAAAGGCGTTCGATTTTAGGAAATGTTACCACCACCTCTCATTCTGAACGTTACCATATGACCATTTAAGATATTGCCTCTGAAGTGTCATTTGTTCCAAAACCACTTTATCACGCAGCCTGCTCTAAATTATTACATCTGATAATCTCTTACAAGGTTACACTCATTTCTCGCCCCGTTTATTACAACAAGACGCCTTGTCGAAAGTGATTATATCATTTCCTCGTGTCCGAATACACAAGATTGTTATAGAGGCCTGCCGGAAATCATTACATGGTATGTCTAGTGTCCCGACTGATAAAACCAAGACAATGTTAGAAGTTGCATTTTTACTGCAAGTCATGTCCGTGAGTTAAACATTCCATATCTCAAATCACCGGCACACATTTTTTATGTCGCTATTTGTCGGCTGGTGTGAAGAAGATTACTTGCTTATCTATCACTAGTCCGGCTGGCTTACACTATAAGTCTGGCAACCAACATCAACCAAATGTTGACTTAATCTTTATTGTTCCATCTGGCTACTGGCTTCCTGATCACAATCAAAGGTTACGTGGCATGTCAGACGGTCAGGTCAAAGCGAATGGGAGTGGCGAAGTCAACCCGAGGAGAAGTTAACATCGAAAGATAAAGGCGAAGAGTAAGACAATGACCGATAAATGGCAGAGAGGAGTGTAGCACCAGAAAAAGACAGAAAAAAATGATTAGGGTGAATTAGTCATCCCGGTGGTGAAACATGTTGAGAACCCAGCTGTTGACTCCGTTTTATGGTTGAGTACAGGTTATACTGGTGAAGAGGTAGCTTAAAACGCAAATGGTTAAAATGAACGAATGTCAACAATATTCTTCAAACGAACTTCAACAAGTAGTGTTGAACTGGGTGAACTGGGCAAGTACTGGCAGTACATAAGTCGGTGATGACTGTACATAGATTTTATTCAACATGACACATACGGAATGGACAAGACTAACATCGTCACAGGCGCAAAGATCATACATCAGCATAATGGTAATTACTTTTAAAGTTCCTGAAGATTCTCTACCAATAAAGTCCTCCGACTCAAGTGACTAAGGATCACAAAACTGTTACCGTATAATATTCTTCTCATTCAAGTCCATTGACCTTCCTTCAAGGACGTCTATCATGGTAACGTATTCATACTCCAGGATAAAATCTTCCATATCATACTTCACAATCCCATACGTTCTCCAAAACATAACGTTAGATAGCATATAGTTTCAAAAAAAGTCATACACGATAATACGAACAGGTTAGAGATTCCAGTTGACTAACCTCTCCCATTCTATGCCACGCTTCTGGCATTGTTGAATGTACGGCATATAAAATATGAAGCATACGAATAAATAAACTGGTTTACACGTAGGTATTATTCCTCTACGGTAATCTAATATGACTACCGACTCCGTCTGTCCATTCTAGGAAATTACATGCTAAGATGACTTCCCGCTAGACTACAACTGGGAGCGGCCTGATACTTTAGTTTACGGCAATAAATATACAAATATAACCGGGGCGACACTTACATGATCCTTCCATCATTGGCTTCGTCAAGAATACCAATTGAATCAATATAACATACTGGCTTATACAAAACTGCCAGAAAATTCCAATAATCTATATCTCGGACATAACAAAGTCCGCACTGCCCCGTTCAAAACATGACGTCACAATCCCCAAACTAGGTTACCCGTGCGTCCAAAGCAACTCACACTGCATTGTGCACGTCAGTGCGTGAATCAATCGAACGCACAAATAATAAAATATATAAAGACTGGTGCGTACATTTGGCAGGACCGAAGACTACCCCCTTAGGTAATAAATGCACGTAACAGCTCCCTTATCACCTCCCCTTAAAAAAATTAATTCTATTAATTTTTTTGAACTTAATACCCGAGAGAGGTGAGTCAAAACTTCAACAAGATATGAAATGCATAAAGTTATACCATATTAAGAAAAGAATATTAAAAGAAATCAATATAACTAAATGATAGTATGCATTAAAGCACACATCCACAAACGACCTACTTTGGAACGATGTGGTAAAACAAGTTTGAAAATGAAAAATGAAAAAAAACCATTAAAAAAAAAGATGATAATAAAATTCAACTAAGTTTTCAACAAAATTTGAAACATATGATTTCAAAAATGAAAATGAACAGCAACACTGATGATAATCAATGACAAGAGGATCAATAAAACAGAAAAATTGAAAATACAATGTGCAAAAATGAAGCAATGCAAAATTAAACACTTTAAGAATCAACACACTTAATGTTTTCTAACACTAGTACGGTTGACTAGTGATCTAACAGTGAGATATCATAACTAAGACCCGTGAATGTAGGTATTACCTGACAACTAAGAAAGTTAGTTTGTGTGTGATCCATAATCAATTAAATAGATTAAGTTGAATTAATCTAATTCATATATTCCTTAATTAATAACAAATAACTAGTTAACAATATATTCTAAGTAATTGCAATATCACTATCAATATGTCACTGTTCCGTTACAACTAGTTAGTAATCGACGAGATAATGTTCTCAATGTTCCATACACGATATAATATATATTCTCTAACACGTTATGTAGTGTAATATGTTCCATAGGAATAACAAATGTATATTTGTCGCTCTTAACAATGTTGCCATATTAATAAAAAGTTACTGTAGTACCAATGTTCACTTTCTAATAAAACGTTAATATAGTATCAATAACAATGTACAAAGTTATTCATGTTATCGGTGAGGATGTTCCAACATCTGGAAGTGGTTTAGTTTCGACACGTTCACTTGGGCATCTTGATAGACAGTCTGCGAACACATTCTGCACTCCAGGAATAGCTCGTATCTCAAAATGGAACGGTTGAAGTGCTATAGCGTAACGCGATGACTTTGATGACTTAACGTTCCCTGTATTCAGTGCGGTAAGAGCTTTCTGGTCAGACTCCACCACAAAGTGTGAGCCGAGAAGGTAACGTTCCAGTTTTGTGATTGCCCAGACAAGAGCAAGGAGCTCTTTATCCAGAACGGAATATTTCGTCTCGCTCGGCGTGAGCTTTCTGGATACGTACATAACCGGAAATAAGGTGCCGTTATATTCCTGCATCAAAACTGCAGCAATAGCGTAAGAACTTGCATCACTGCGGAGAATGAAGGTGAGATTTTTGTCAGGCAACCTCAAAAAAGGTGCATTTGAAAAAAATTGTTTTATATAGTCTAACGCCGTTTGGTGATCCTGCGACCACTTTATTACATTAGATGTGCCTTTCTTCAGTAGAGAAGAAAAAGGTGCAGTTATAGTAGACAAATGAGGGATGAATTTTGAATAGAACTGTATTAGTCCTAAAAGCGACCTAACTTGTTTTTTTGTCTTAGGTGCTGAGATGTTTAAAATTTTAGAGACGTTACTGTCTTCTGTATACATGAAACCATGACCTATGCGGTGACCCAGAAATGAGATGTCATGAAAACCGACAAAAGCCTTTGAAGGTTTCGCTGTTAAGTTATAATCCCGTAAGGTAGAAAGTAAAGCTTTTAATCCATGAATATGTTCATCCCAAGAGTCACTGAAAAGACAGATGTCATCTATATAAGTAATGACATCGGGACAATGAGACAATATGCGGCGCATCATGCGTACAAAGGTAGCTGGCGCATTCATTAACCCGAATGGCATAAAATTCCATTGAAAAAGACCCCGTGGTGTCGAGAAAGCGGTGAATGGCTTTGCTTTAGGAGTGAGTGGCACTTGCCAATATCCCTTTGAAAGGTCAAATTTCGAAAAGAATGTAGCATGAGATAATCTCTCCAATAAGTCATCTAAAAGAGGTAATGGTTCCGCATCGAATTTTGTAACTTTGTTTAATTTCCTGTAATCTACGCAAAGACGTATATTGTTGTCTTTCTTCCTAATGATTACCATGGAAGAAGAATATGGTGATGAAGATGGTTCAATTATATTTAATTGGAGCATCTCATCCAATTCCTTATCAACCTTATCACGAAAGTGTAAAGGAATAGGATATGGGCGAACTCGAATAGGCGTATCGTCAGTCAGAATAATGTCATGTTGGATGACTGACGTATGACCTGGGATGTCAGTGAGGACATCCTCATACGAGTGTAGAATATTAGAGACTTGCTGACGTTGATCAGCCGAAAGAGTTGATGAGATCGTAACATCATTCCATTTCTCAGTGGAATGGAGTGGTACAACTGGTATTGGTAGTTGTACATCATCGAAAGAAGATTCTTCTTCTTGGATGACTGACAAACTAGAATAGTGTTGAATAGGTGGTGTAGGATCGTCAGTTGCCTGAAACACTGACTGTAGATAATCAGGACGTGAGTAATACTCCGTCAACATGTTAATGTGGAAGGTTTTATGTTTACCATTAACATCAACGATGTAGTCGACATCGGATATTCTTGAGATGATCCTGAAAGGACCTCTCCAGGTAATTAAAAGACGATTGTTATGCGCAGGTAGTAAGACAAAAGCTTCATCACCAGGTATGAGCTGGCGAAGACGTCTATACTTGTTTGCAAATAGACGAGCTTTTTCTTTGGCTTGTTCGGATGATGCAGTAGCTAGTCTACAAGCATCTATGATTCTCTTTCTAAGAGAGATCACATACTCATAGGATGATTGAGTTTCCTCTTCAATATTCTCATCAACCAATAAGTCGTGGATTAACGACATCGGACCGCGTGGTTGCATGCCAAAAACAAGCTGGAATGGAGAAAACCCCGTTGCTTGATTTTGTACTTCGCGATACGCAAAGAGACAAGCGGGTAGGACCCGATCCCAGTCTTGGGGATGGTCTTGAGTCATCTTACCCAACAACTGCTTGAGTGTCCTATTGAGACGCTCAATTAACCCATTTGACATCGGATGATAAATAGAACTAAGAGATCTGTCTATACCTAATGTCTTCATAACTTGAGACATGGATTCAGAAATGAACTGAACCCCATGATCCGACAAGATTTTCCGTGTAAAACCAATGCGTGAGAAGATTAACATCAATGCCTCTGCTACACTGGCAGATGAAGTGTTCTTGAAGGGATGGCCTCAGGCCAACGAGTGCACATATCAATGCACGTAAGGATATGCGTATGCCCTCTAGCAGATGGAAGCATCGGACCAATAATGTCAATGGCCATTTTATCAAATGGTCTAATCGGGATGTCCGCAGCTTGAATAGGAGCCGCATGAAATGGACCCCGTACCTTAACTTCCTGACATATCAAACAGGACCGACAATAGAGAGTGATGTCCCTATGGACGCCTGGCCAGTAGAATGCCGAAAGCACTCTGGATTTGGTACGCGAAAAACCCATATGGCCCGCACATTGCGAGTCATGCGCATGTCGTAATATACGAGATCTCATAGAGGATGGGACTAAGATCTGATAACATAAGGATGAATCCTTTTCCCGTATTACTCTCACCAAAATCCCATTTTTAAGTATAAAGTCATGTCTAGATTTTGCAAGTTTGTTGCTTGTATTCTTTTTGTTAACATACTGAAAAATTTTTTTTTTAATGAATCATCATTCTTTTGCAATGTAGCAAACAACTCCCGTGAAATAGGAGCATCATCATCACAAGTGGTATGAACTGTAGGTTCAATAGGTGTATCATGCGACATATTAGTAGCTTGCGCTCTAGTCACTACTGCATTTGCAGTTTGAATATGTCGCTCTTCCCATTCAGCTATTTGCTGCGGTGTACACTCTTTAATACCATGTATGCGACCAAGTATTACATCACATATTGGATTTGGAAGAAGACATGCTTGGATCTTTCCTGAAAAGAAAGGTGTATTAAGATCAATAATAGCAGTGGGAAATGTTTCGACGGTGCCGCCGAAAGTCACACACTTGACAACCCGGCCCGTGGCACAACTTGGGTTGATCAGCGAGGTCCGGACGCCCACAGTGCTACAACCTGAGTCAAATAGGAGAGAGCATGAAATGTTGTTGACAAATCCCTTGTTAAACTTAAGAGAGCCCTGTCCCTGGTGTACTGACGTAGCAGTGGCTGTGCAGACTATAGGTAGGCTAGGCAAGGTATGTCCGCAACGCAGCGTCGTGATCGCCTTAGGCTGGAAAAGAGTCGAGCATTCTGGACAGTCTTTCACCTGGGTACAATCAAGAGAACAAGACATAGCATTGTGAGTTTCAGTTACTTTACCCTGTTCAATGTTAGCCTGTGTATCACTTAAAGCGACATTAGAATGTCTACCCGTATTATTTGACGATCTATCTCTGCGACGCGATCGATTTTGATTATTTGCATTAAAATTGCTACAATTGTCATTTCTGCTAGAGTTAAAATTTGGATGAGTCCGATAATTTGTATAATTAAAGTTATGATGTTCTTTAAAATTTTTATTCCAAGAACCTTGTCTGTTTTGTGGACCCTGAGATCTTGATCTCCAGTTTTGTTTATTATAATGTCCTTGATTATTTTTAAAATTATTGTTACCAAAATCTTGTGATCTGTGAGTTTGGTTCCAAGAAACATTAAATGGAGCAGATTGTTGAAATTGCTTCCCTTTGTAAAAGTTATCATTGTTAAAATTGTAATTATTTCCCTTATTGACATACCTGTCAGCACTAAAGGAACGATTTCGTGAAAAATTGTTTTGTTGTGCTGCAAAAGCAACAGGCAATTCATTCTTAATCTGCGCATTACTTAGATCCATGGTTGGGTGAGCAGTGCAAAAATTTTTTGCATGTTCTTCTAAGTCTTTTATTGATAAAGGTTTCCGTTCTTGCAAAAATGCGAGAAATGTAGGATTTACAGACGATAGTACCTTATCGCGCATCAGTAAATCGAAGAGACCTTCATATGACTTTTCAATTTTGGATAATTCAATCCATCTTTCTAGTGTTAGTCGTATTTGTGACAGAAAATCATTGAAATTTCTGCTAGATTGAGGTAGTAATGTATGAAATCTTAAACGATATTCGTCTTCTGTCATTTGGAATTTTTGCAGAAGTGCTGCTCTAAGAGCATTATAGTCATTTTTCTCACCAATGCTGGTGGTATGATAAACTGCTAATGCATCCCCTGTAAGTAATCTGGATAAATATGTACAGTATAGCGCTTTATCCACGTTATAAGATCCACAAGTGGCCTCAAACCTATCTAGGAAGAATATTACGTCATCAGACGGGGGATTAAATTTTGGTAATTTAAGGTGAATTTCCTTAAAATAATCATGTCTGGATGGAGTTTGGCTTTCAAAAGTTCTCTGAGAATTAGCTTCCTGAGTAAACCTAATTCTCTCATATTCTGACTCTGCTAATTTCAGTTCATGCTGTCGTTTTTTTTTCATTCTCTTCCATCTCAAGCTGAAGTCGTTTTACATTTTGTTCAGCTATTAATCTCCTCTCTTCCATTTCTTTTTGTTTATTTTCCATTTCTTTTTCAGCCTCCTTTTGCTTCTGTTCTGCCTCTCGCTGAAATCGTTTATCTTCTAATTCAGCGGCCAATCTCATTTTTTTCTCCTCTTCCTCAGCTATAAATTTCCTCTTCTTTTCATCTTCCTCAGCCTCAGTCCGTTTTTGATCTGCCTCAAATTGAAGTTTTTCTAGTCTTAAAGTTTCTAACTTTCTCTGTTCGGCTTCTATTTCTTGAGCTTTCCTATATTCTGCAAGTGCAAATGTTTTTGCTTCATCAGGAGCCATCTGAAGAGCTTTTGCTTGCTTAATGAAATAATCTAGTGAATACATAATGCTTTATAAGTAGTCACAATACTCTTGATTTATAAAAATGATAATTAATCAATATAAATTAATTAACATTGTTACTATAACAAGTGTTCTTCGTTCCTGTCCTTAGAACGGTATAATGTTATCATATAATTATTAAATATGTTATTAATCAATAAATTTATGTAATCAAATGTCATGAAATGAACAACGAGAAAGACAAACAATAGAAACAATACCGACAAGACACGATAATCAAACACGATAGAAAACAGTCGCAGAAATCCAATAAAAATAAAAATGTGAAACTAAAAATAGAATGTCGTAAAGAGTTACGATGATAACTGCGATCAAATAATCAACAAGACAATAGACAACACAGTGTAAAAACATAGGTTTTGTAAAAAAACTGAACGACAGGAAAGGTGAGATGGACGCAAAATACAAACAAAATTCATCATAAAACTAAATTACGAATAAAAATAACTACGAGAACAACAATAAAAACTTGACGGAACAGCTAAACAGATACTATTATAAGGGACAATTAGCGATCGGAACTTCGGCAAGGTTTCTAGCCTTGTACCGGAACTATCGCTCAATTGAAACTTACAAGTTTAGCCCTAGAGAACGTCTGACGAAGAGCCCGAATTGGCTTCGAGATGGATCTCGTTCGTCAGATCAACCTCCCTACCTCCCACGACAAATGAACAACATATAACATATAACAAGGAAAATATAAATATGGACATAATTATTTAAGGCACAGCTAAACGTAATAAAGGGTACAACGACAACACGTTATACTCATCTCGCGTGCAGGGAAAAAAAACCAATGTGCCTCGTCTCCGTGTATGTACGTGTGAGGATAAAATACTTCGTTCTGAGTTATTAGACCACAGCTTGCACGTAATAGTGACAAAGAGATGATCCCAAGATGTTGTCGCCTTGAAAGTTCAGATCTTCAGATGATCCCAAGATGTTGTCGCCTTGAAAGTTCAGATCTTCCATTAATGATAATTGTATTGGGTACGTTTCCTGTAAAATTCTTGATTTCAAAACCAGACTGGCACACCAATTACTGTTGACTCCGTTTTATGGTTGAGTACAGGTTATACTGGTGAAGAGGTAGCTTAAAACGCGAATGGTTAAAATGAACGAATGTCAACAATATTCTTCAAACGAACTTCAACAAGTAGTGTTGAACTGGGTGAACTGGGCAAGTACTGGCAGTACATAAGTCGGTGATGACTGTACATAGATTTTATTCAACATGACACATACGGAGTGGACAAGACTAACATCGTCACAGGCGCAAAGATCATACATCAGCATAATGGTAATTACTTTTAAAGTTCCTGAAGATTCTCTACCAATAAAGTCCTCCGACTCAAGTGACTAAGGATCACAAAACTGTTACCGTATAATATTCTTCTCATTCAAGTCCATTGACCTTCCTTCAAGGACGTCTATCATGGTAACGTATTCATACTCCAGGATAAAATCTTCCATATCATACTTCACAATCCCATACGTTCTCCAAAACATAACGTTAGATAGCATATAGTTTCAAACAAAGTCATACACGATAATACGAACAGGTTAGAGATTCCAGTTGACTAACCTCTCCCATTCTATGCCACGCTTCTGGCATTGTTGAATGTACGGCATATAAAATATGAAGCATACGAATAAATAAACTGGTTTACACGTAGGTATTATTCCTCTACGGTAATCTAATATGACTACCGACTCCGTCTGTCCATTCTAGGAAATTACATGCTAAGATGACTTCCCGCTAGACTACAACTGGGAGCGGCCTGATACTTTAGTTTACGGCAATAAATATACAAATATAACCGGGGCGACACTTACATGATCCTTCCATCATTGGCTTCGTCAAGAATACCAATTGAATCAATATAACATACTGGCTTACAGACACATTTACTTACCTAGGAAGCATAGTAACACCTGACGGCGGAACAAGCAAGGACATTAACAACAGAATGAATAAAGCGAGAACAGCCTTTGCTATTCTCAACAACATTTGGAAGTCTTCCCAGTACAGCACAAACACCAAATTAAGACTGTATGAGAGCTGCGTACTTTCTGTGCTTCTCTATGGTGCGGAATGTTGGAGAGTAACAGAGAAGGAAATGTCGAAACTGTCCTCCTTCCCCACAATCTGCCTAAGGAAAATTCTCCGAATCTTTTGGCCAAACACCATCAGCAACCAAGAACTACTTATTCGGAGTAACCAGGAGGACATGCACACCATCATAGCTGGCAGACGCTGGAGTTGGGTTGGCCATGTCCTCAGAAGGGACCCTGATACCATCGCAAGAACAGCTATGCTATGGACCCCCGAGGGAAAGCGAAAGAGAGGCCGACCAAAAACAACTTGGCGGAGAACTGTGGAAGCTGAGATGCAAAGAATGAACCACAGTTGGGGCACTGTACGAAGGATGGCCGCCGACCGAGCAAAGTGGAATCAATTTGTTGCTGCCCTACAAGACGCCACCAGGCGTGATGGCCGCTGACTGCTTTGACGGTTGGCGGTTATGGATCAAAGAAGAAGAAGAAGAACATACTGGCTTATACAAAACTGCCAGAAAATTCCAATAATCTATATCTCGGACATAACAAAGTCCGCACTGCCCCGTTCAAAACATGACGTCACAATCCCCAAACTAGGTTACCCGTGCGTCCAAAGCAACTCACACTGCATTGTGCACGTCAGTGCGTGAATCAATCGAACGCACAAATAATAAAATATATAAAGACTGGTGCGTACATTTGGCAGGACCGAAGACTACCCCCTTAGGTAATAAATGTACGTAACACCAGCATTGCACACTAAGCTTGGAGAAGTCACTTGAGCCTCAGACGCAATTCTGGCTTTTACCTGATTGGCTGCATGAAGGAGGATCTCGCTATAAACGGATTAACAAAAAAACTAAACCCTCTTGTAAAGCTAATTAAAAGATACCAACCTGATTTTGTTTTTCAACAAGAAAGTAGAGTTGTTTTAGACTTCTGGGCCAAAAAAATTATAACAAACTTATGTTTACGGCATGGGTGGTTTAGTATAGGAACAACACACACAGGCGTTATGATTTTACAAACTTAAGAAGACTGGAAAATAACACACCATAACAGGGACACTAATGGTAGATTAGTTTGTGTTCAAAATGCACAATAAACAAACTGATCAACACACATACACATTAGTCAATACATACGCTCCAAGTCAAAGAACAACCAGCTTTTTTTCGAGAACTTTCTGACGTTTTGTCCCTACACTGTAAAGGAGAGCACATAATTTTAGGAGGGGATTTTAACTGTGTTTTGTATGACTTGGATCTTACCGGTCGAATCTTACATAGACAGAACCATTTTGTTACTAAGGAACAGGTATCTTAGCTGAAGATATTACAGTCTATTCTAGAAGAACATGGTCTGATTGATGCATACAGAAGTTTTGGACCCGATGACAGATCGTACACTTACATAGATAAGACACACCCGTGTTTACGACGAGCATCTAGGATATATAGGATATATACATCAGATACTTACAGGGTACAGGAAGCTCAACATATTAACAGCACTCTTGACTTCACAGACCATAAAGCTATTTATACAGTTTTAGGTGTAGGGACGCCCAGTACAACATCTAAAAGATCGCCGCATTGGAAGTTTAATAACAGTCTACTTAAACATGATTTTTTTCACAAAACAAATAACACAGCTCTTATTAGTGTAGTAAAATCTGCGAGATAATCGCTCATTTCAGTAAGATTTTAGTCATATAATGATAATAAATAACCCGCACGTAGGTGTCTGACTATGATCCTCTCACACGCCAGCATCGCGCTGAATTTTGTGCCATGGTAATGTTTAGAAACGATCCCGCCGTATAAACCTACTCGCTTTCCTTGTGACGTACATTTTTAACATTTTGCCCGATCTGATAGAGACTGCGGCAAGACTTATAATTAACGATCTTACGGAAAGGTGCCGCCAAGTTACTGCCTGAATTAACGTAATATTTTAACTTTAACGCCTGTAATAGTAGTAATCCTTACATTTTTTGGTAGTGTAACACGAGACAACAGAAATAATTAACGCCAATTCTAATACCCGCCGCGCAAAACCCCGCTTCGCTTGACACGTTGTGCCTTGCACATATACACGCTGGGGGCAAAGCCAGCAGAGGCAAACACGCAGACAATTTTTTATTTCTTCCTGGCGGTAGTATTTCTGACGTCACTAAAACAAGTAGTTATTTGAAAATAAATGCTTGCGAGAGATGAAAGGGGGGAAGATGGCCGAATTGTGTAAAAAATTTTATTTGACGATTGACAGCGAAAAAATTGAAAATCTAAACCATAATGAAACTGACCATAAAAATCATATGGTAGTATAGCTTAGAGTCCCCTGAGCAAAAATGTGTTTTAAAAAATATGGTAGTCCAAGTATTAGCCTAGTTATTGAGAAAATACTATATGTCTAGAAACACTAAGACGGACAGACTGTGGTCCCTGCTTGTTTTTTTTCATAACGTTAGTGGGGACGCCAGCTTAGAGAGAGGCATTGAGGTAAATTCCAATCCGATTGGGTAAAAAGAGCATAGGAGGAAAGGGGAGCGGTAGGAAAATGTTAACCAAAACTAAACATCTTTTTGTATTGGCATAACTAACGCAGACTGACCAATCGACTACCAGACACAGAGTTTGTTTGGAATTATTTTTTGTTTTTCAAAACTACATTTGAATTCTGGTAGTCGCAAGTTTTCCATTGGCCAGTACTAATAGATATTAGCAAAAAGATTTTACTGCTCATCGCCAGTTGACAAATAATTTTTCTATCAAATACGCTGAGATCAGCTGTGTTAATTTATAAAAATAAAGAATTAATTCGCAGTCTGGGCAGTGCAGAGGAAAACTGAGGCCATTTCTTTGCAAGTCAGCGTCATTTGTTTATATTTCTTGAAAATTGTGGTAAGAATGCTTTGTGAATTAATATGTTTATTACAACTGCCAAAGTTAGATACTGCTATTGGGAAAAGTGAAGGACATGCCGGGAGCGGACATTGTTGAGCCCTCACATTGAACTGTATCTAACTGTTGTATGTTGTCATGATTTTGTTTTAATATTATTGTATTAGAATATGTTAGTAAGCCTCCGTGTTCCATGAACACTGTTCAACATGCCTGGAGCGTTTATATTTAAAAAAGAAGAGCAAATCATACAAAAGGAAATGTGGTTACCCCACGTTATTATATTGAGGAAAACTATGTAAACGTACAGTGGCGTATCTGCCATAGGGACCTGAGGGTGGTCACAGCAAGGTGTGAGTCATATAAAATTAGGGGCGAGTGCACCTGTATGCACGCGAGGCTGACCCCATACCACCATATGTAAATAATAATAATAAAAAGTGATCAGATATAAAAGGCCAGGGTGTCCTTTTATTGCAGAGGTTTTATTTCCTGTTACCAGCCGGTGACAGGAAACCTGATGAGGGAGTGAACGCCAACAAGTCTCCTGTAAACTATTTATGCTGTCAGCAGATAGCTGGAGGAGCTTGTGCGTGTTGAGAGATCTATATTTTCTGCAACTACATACTGAATTATCCTTCTACAAAGAATCCCAGGTGATGTGTTAGCATCTGGGTATATCTGACACCTCTATTTTAATAACCTTTGGTGATTTCAATCATACCCAGGAAGTTTATGGGGCGTGATGAAACCAGTGACACACACTATTAGATAATAAAGTTGTAAGCTGTGAATACACAAACAGGAGAGATATAGTGACTTTATATTTATTGGAGAAAGAGTCCACACATTTTAGTTGATCCTTTTTATGTAAACTATCTTTTCCTCATTTTCAAAGACCTGTCCAAAAGAGATGGCGGGACAGGCAGATTAAATTGTAAAAAGAAAATATTCATTTTAAAGAAAAAACTTAACCACTGTTTCTATTCATTTCCTCATAGTGAATTAAAGAGTTTTTGTGTTTATGTACCATCATTATCATTTCTCCCCTAGACATTAGGTACATCATACACCAGACACTAGAGCCAAAATAGTGACTGTGTGAGATCTAGGGAGGTAGCGTTAGGTTCCCTGCAAATACATCATCATCATCTTTTAGAATCAGGGGCCTACATGTGCTTGACCTCACACGGTTAACACAGACACAGATTTCATTCCTTTTAGGTATAACATCATAACCTCCCCAGCAAATCAAATTTGCTACATATATTGGTAGGCTTGTCCGGGATTTGAATTTCTCCTAGTACTACATACATTGGGATCTGGGTTTTAGCATTAACATCATTCTATTTTCCCAGGGAATCCCCATAATTACTAGTGCCCAAGATTTGGGAATTTAATGAAGTGTCAGAACCTGGAATTAATTAAGTAAATTTGCATTTATTTTAGAAATTTAGTTAGAACATTTTGTATTTATCAGATGGCAGATTTGGCCAAGTTTCGCTCTGCGGCTGTGCAGACTGCCAGGGAATTGAATATGGAGGGTCAAGTCTTGATTGACTATGTCACCTCAGAATGTGATAAATTTATTGCTAGGGAAGAACATAGGTTAGCTGAGGAAAGGAAATTGCAGGTAGAAGAGGCTAGGGAAATTAAAAGGTTACAAATTGAGGCTGATAGAGAGGCTGAGATCAAGAGTCTCCAATTTGAGGAGAGAAAATTAGAGGCAGAAGAAAAGAGATTGACTGCCGAAAGGGAAGCAGAAGAAAAACGACTGCAAAGGGAGGCAGAAAAAGAAGATAAAAGATTACAGAGGGAGCATGAGTTGCGACTACGGTTCTTAACTTCCAGATATATTGATGGAACATTTTTAAATATAATTCTTGTGACGGTCCGATGCGACCTAGCTATCAATTACATGAAAGAAAGCACCCCCAAGAACTTTTTTTAAATAACTCATCAAATTTAATTACAATCTGTAATATAAACTGGAATATGAACAGTGCCAGTAGCGTTAATTTATTTACTGCTCTACTGTGAGAGAATACATATTTACCTGACTGTGACGGAGCCTAATTTTTCCTCACTGGATTTAAACCATACCGGTCAGTTGCTATCATCACGCCTTGAAGGAATTTTACCTCCAGCAGCGAAATTAAAGAGACCTCATTTTCACCCCTGTATTGAATTGTGTTAGTGCCATCCCATAGACTCCTTTTATATAATAAAACATAATAACTCTGAGTCTTCAAGTCCGGCGATTAGTGGGAATATTCGCTATCAGCAAACCTCGCTACATCTGGGGCGGGACATCGAAGTACTAGACATTTTCACGTGTCAAGAGTAATTGTTGTTTATATAATTCTATGGATTGTCTGATGCTGCAATCGGTAAGTGTGTGTGTGTGTGTATGAGTGTGGATCCTCACGCGCGTGCATGAATGACAGGAAATCTAATTGTTTTTTACAAACCATTTGTTAACTTGCCTACCGGGCAATACATTTTCTGTATACCCCGCATTGTTCCTTTATGTGGGATATTTTGTTAACTCTGTTTAACCCCCTCCCTTTCAATTGCTTAGTAAAGGGAAGAACAATTTGGGATAACAAGTTTTTTTCTACCACCCATACCTAGTACTGTAACCCCTCTTCCAGAGTAATTAACTTTACTGTTAGGTTACATTACCTATGTTCCTGATAACTATCTATCTTTGGACTGGGTTCATCTTTGTCTAATAAGCGGGAAGGGCTTAGTCGATACCAATATTCTTCACCCCCTCCCCACCTGGTTATTTGCATTTTCTGTACTTCTGATAATTTTATGTAACCCTTAATATTTGTTTGTGATTTGATTCTTTTTTGGTTAATAAACATCATAAACCTAGTTAGCACTGTGTTGGAAATACCCAAAGCCCATAAAATTTCCCCTATTTGTTTAAGATAGTTTGTATCCCTGTCGTCTGTGTGTTTGAAGCACCAAATCGGTGTGAGCGCATAGGTGTGTCTGGAAAACTGGCAAATAATTGTTTGACCAGGAGAGTGGAAGAGAAGATTGAGAGAAACGATTTGTCGTAAATAAGTCTGTCTTTACTCTTCTCCAGCACTCTGTGAAGCAACTATTTACTCTCTACATTTCTATCACTGAGTTTTTTCACCATCATTCTACACTCTAAACCGGACTACTATTTCTAAGACTCTTTCTCTCAAAATAAATTTACGACAGGGTTCCATCTAGACTATTTTGTAGAAAAAGATGATGACATTGAGTCATATTTGAGCAGACATGAAGTATTAGCTACTACTTATGGGTTAGAAAGAGAAAGATGGGGTGTAAAGTTGTCTCAGGGTCTACGGGGAACAGCTTATGAAGTTTTTTCCAAAATGAGCAGGGATGACCAAGACAACTATGACATGTTGAAGCAGGCTCTTTTGTTAAGATACGAAAAGAACGGAGAGTTTTATAGAAAGAAATTTAGGAATGCCAGACTACTGTCGGGTGAGACCTATCACCAGTTCTCCGCCCGGTTAGAAACGTATATGGAGAAATGGGCTACTTTGGGGAAAACCCAAGATCTCAAAGAGATGATACTCATAGAACCGATGAGAGAGTCCATGGCTCCAGACATGAGAAAGTTTCTCATGGAACAGGGCGCGGAGTGGCTCGATGAGATAATTAATGTCGCTGAGAGGTATCAGGCAGCCTAGGCAGAGGTAGCTGGCACCAAAAAGAAACCAGTAGATCATCATAAGGCTCCTCAAAACTATAATAAATTTGACAACAGAGGTAAGCAAAACTTTGATAGGCCTCGAAATGATTATAAAAATAAAACCTCACATTTCAATGACAGAAAGAATGATGAAAGAAAACCTTTTCATCAAGGTAGATTATATTGTAGATATTGTAAGAGGGAGGGACATGACATTAAACTTTGTAAAAGTAAACCTGCTGGATTGGCTGCTATGAGAAGGGGGAGCCAGGAAGAAAAGGACAAACCTGCTGGACAGCAGGAACCTTATCACCCCCCCCCCCGTTTTTGAGGATGTTGTATGCAATGATGTCACCATTAGGTGCCTCTATGATACCGGTTTAGATTTTGATGCTGTCGTGAGCTCACACTTGGTGAACCCAGAGCAGAATACCACAGAAACAGTGGAGATACAAGGAGCGACCAAGGACCTACCAATAATGAAACTTCCCATTGCAAGGATAACAGTGAAAACTCGCTATGTGGAAGGGATAATCAGAGCAGCAGTGATAGACGCACCCATCTACCCTCTGATATTTGGGTGTCGTTATGTCTACTTGGGGAATCCCAAGAGACCTGTGGTCTTGGCAGCAGTCCAGACCCGATCACAATCCAGAAAGGAAGAAGATGAACCTATAAATACTCATCCAGAGGAGATGAGAAAGGCACAGGCTGAAGATAGGTCACTGAAGCCGTGTTATAAGAAACTCCCAAAGAGCCATACTCCTCCTAATAAAGGAGAATTTTATATGAAGAATAAATTGTTATATAGGAAGGCCGGCACTGGTTCAGCTGGCGACGGATAGCTGGTCCTTGCCAGTTCATATAGGGAAAAGGTGATGGAGATAGGTCATACTATCCCGTTCAGTGGTCACATGGGGATTAGCGCAACACGACAGCGTATAGCTTGTCATTAATTCTGGCCCGGGATAACGGAAGATATAAAGAGATATGTAAAATCCTGTCCAGAATGCCAGAGAGTAGCTCCAAAGCATTGGACTGCTCCAGCAACTCTAGGGGAAATGCCCATAGTGGGAACCCCTTTTGAGAGAGTTGCAGTGGATATTGTGCGACCTCTCACTCGGACCAAGAGGAGGAACAGTTACATCCTTACTCTTGTAGACACTTGTTCTATGTGGGGAGAGGCGGTAACCCTGTCGTCAATCGATTCGAAACATGTGGCAGAGGCACTACTTACTATATCTACAAGGTTAGGATTCCCGCATCAAATCTTGACTGATAATGGCTCACAGTTCAAGGGGAAACTAGCAGAAGAGGTTTTCAGGTTGTTTCAAGCCAAGCACTTTCATTGTAGTCCGTATCACCCCCAAAGGAATGGCCAGGTAGAGAGGTTCAATGGGACTCTCATTTCTATCCTGGGAAAGCTGGCACATGAGAAACCTGATACGTGGGAGCAATACTTGCCCGCAGCGTTGTTTGCGTACCGGGAAGTTCCACATAATTCAACCGGGATGGCACCCGCAACCCTGTTATTTGGGAGGCCAATAAAATGTCTATTAGAAGCCTTGTTAAGGGCTTGGACAGATGAGAAGGCAGAGGAGACTGTTACCTCATCCTATCAATATGTGAACGAACTGACCACTCGTTTAAAAACTGGCAAATGATAATTTGAGACAAGCCAGGAAAAAGCATGCTGCTTATTATAATAAGAAAGCGAAGGATAGGGAGCTTGCTGTAGGGGAGAAGGTGCTTCTTCTATTGCCCGGCAGTAACAATAAACTTCAGATCCGATGGCAAGGGCCATATACAGTTTTGGAAAAGGTATCCAGAACAAATTATAAGATAGACAAAAAGGGAAAGGAAAAAGTCTATCATGTGAACCTTTTGAAGAAATATCTGGACAGAAAAATCCAGGAAGGAACACACCTAATGGCCTTGTCTATCACAACCGAAATGAAAAATGACCCTCTCACCTCATTTGAATATCCACTGAAAACCAGTGAAACGTTTGCACAGGTGAAGATCAGTAATCACCTGACAAAAGGACAGAGGGAGAAGGTTCAACAGGTCCTTGAGAAACATACAGATGTGTTAACTGATAAATCGGGGCACACAAATTTGTTGGAATATGATATGAAACTACTAGACCCAGCACCTATCTGTATGAGGCCCAATTCTATTCCTTTCGCTTAGAAAAAGCTTTGAAAGAGGAGATAGATTATTTGTTACAAGAAGGAAATATTTCTCACAGTGAGTCTCCTTATAGTTCCTGTGTGGTTTTGTTGCGGAAACCATCGGGAGAACATAGACTGTGCATCGATTACAGGAAACTGAATGCTGTCACAGAAGGTCAGGTGGATCCATTACCTGATACTACTCAACTATTTGCAAGGCTGAACAACGCAAAATATTTTTCTAAGGTGAATCTTAGCAAAGGCTATTACCAAATTCCAGTAAAGCCTGAGGTTCGACCTTATTTAGCCTTTAGCACCTCGGAAGGTCATTATGAGTTCAACATGTTACCGTTTGGGTTGAAAAATGCCCCGAGTGTGTTTTCTAGGATGATGCGAAAATTGCTGGATCCCCTGAAAAATCCATATATTTCGAATTTTGTGGATGATATCCTCATTGCTACGGAAACATTTGAGGAACACGTTACCTCTTTGAATATGCTGTTTGATAAACTCAGAGAGGCTAACCTGACCGCTAGGCCAACACAATATTGTATTGGTTGTAAAGAGTTGGAATTCTTGGGACATACGGTACATCAGGGTAGCATGACCCTTGATCCCAAGAATCTAGAAAAATTGAAAAGAGCACCTAGACCACAAACAAAGAAAGATGTGCGATCTTTCGTGTCGTTGTGTGGGTTCTACCAAAAGTAAATCAAACATTTTAACTCTATATGTGCTCCTCTGACGGATTTAACTCGCAAAGGTCAACCTGATACAATAAATTGGTCTGCACAGTGTGAATTGGCTTACCAGGAGTTAAAAGAAAAACTTACAAGCAGGCCAGTATTGCAATTGCCTGACTTGAATCAAGAATTTATCGTGAGAAGTGACGCTAGCAATGTGGGCCTGGGCGCTGCATTGTTGCAAAGGTCCTCCTCACAAGATGGGGAATTGAACCCAGTCGCTTATGCAAGCCGCAAGTTGAACAAGGCGGAAAAAAATTATTTAACAAGTGAAAAGGAATGTCTTGCTTAAATATGGGCTATAAAAAAATTCCAGATTTATTTATATGGCAGGACATTTGTGGCCCAAACGGATCATTAACCTCTCGTATTCCTGTCACAAGTCAAGCATGAAAATTCCAGATTATTGAGACGGTCATTATTATTACAGCCATATTCATTTCTGATTGAATATATTCCCGGCCCTCAGAACGTCGGTGCAGACTTTTTGAGTAGACATCCTTATGATGAAGATCAGAAAAACGCGTAAGACTTCATTTGAGCTAAGTTATCTCGCAGATTATAACATGCAAAGGAATGCATGTATTAGGACGGGAGGTGTGTAGTGAGATCTGCGAGATAATCGCTCATTTCAGTAAGATTTTAGTCATATAATGATAATAAATAACCCGCCCGTAGGTGTCTGACTATGATCCTCTCACACGCCAGCATCGCGCTGAATTTTGTGCCATGGTAATGCTTAGAAACGATCCCGCCGTATAAACCTACTCGCTTTCCTTGTGACGTACATTTTTAACATTTTGCCCGATCTGATAGAGACTGCGGCAAGACTTATAATTAACGATCTTACGGAAAGGTGCCGCCAAGTTACTGTCTGAATTAACGTAATATTTTAACTTTAACGCCTGTAATAGTAGTAATCCTTACATTTTTTGGTAGTGTAACACGAGACAACAGAAATAATTAACGCCAATTCTAATACCCGCCGCGCAAAACCCCGCTTCGCTTGACACGTTGTGCCTTGCATATATATACACGCTGGGGGCAAAGCCAGCAGAGGCAAACACGCAGACAATTTTTTATTTCCTCCTGGCGGTAGTATTTCTGACGTCACTAAAACAAGTAGTTATTTGAAAATAAATGCTAGCGAGAGATGAAAGGGGGGAAGATGGCCGAATTGTGTAAAAAATTTTATTTGACGATTGACAGCGAAAAAATTGAAAATCTAAACCATAATGAAACTGACCATAAAAATCATATGGTAGTATAGCTTAGAGTCCCCTGAACAAAAATATGTTTTAAAAAATATGGTAGTCCAAGTATTAGCCTAGTTATTGAGAAAATACTATATCTCTAGAAACACTAAGACGGACAGACTGTGGTCCCTGCTTGTTTTTTCATAACGTTAGTGGGGCCGCCAGCTTAGAGAGAGGCATTGAGGTAAATTCCAATCCGATTGGGTAAAAAGAGCATAGGAGGAAAGGGGAGCGGTAGGAAAATGTTAACCAAAACTAAACATCTTTTTGTATTGGCATAACTAACGCAGACTGACCAATCGACTACCAGACACAGAGTTTGTTTGGAATTATTTTTTGTTTTTCAAAAACTACATTTGAATTCTGGTAGTCGCAAGTTTTCCATTTGCCAGTACTAATAGATATTAGCAAAAAGCTTTCACTGCTCATCGCCAGTTGACAAATAATTTTTCTATCAAATACGCTGAGATCAGCTGTGTTAATTTATAAAAATAAAGAATTAATTCGCAGTCTGGGCAGTGCAGAGGAAAACTGAGGCCATTTCTTTGCAAGTCAGCGTCATTTGTTTATATTTCTTGAAAATTGTGGTAAGAATGCTTTATGAATTAATATGTTTATTACAACTGCCAAAGTTAGATACTGCTATTGTGAAAAGTGAAGGACATGCCGGGAGCAGACATTGTTGAGTCCTCACATTGAACTGTATCTAACTGTTGTATGTTGTCATGATTTTGTTTTAATATTATTGTATTAGAATATGTTAGTAAGCCTCCGTGTTCCATGAACACTGTTCAACATGCCTGGAGCGTTTATATTTAAAAAAGAAGAGCAAATCATACAAAAGGAAATGTGGTTACCCCACGTTATTATATTAACCTACAGTGGCATATCTGCCATAGGGACCTGAGGGTGGTCACAGCAAGGTGTGAGTCATATAAAATTAGGGGCGAGTGCACCTGTATGCACGCGAGGCTGACCCCATACCACCATATGTAAATAATAATAATAAAAAGTGATCAGATATAAAAGGCCAGGGTGTCCTTTTATTGCAGAGGTTTTATTTCCTGTTACCAGCCTGTGACAGGAAACCTGATGAGGGAGTGAACGCCTACAAGTCTCCTGTAAACTATTTATGCTGTCAGCAGATAGCTGGAGGAGCTTGTGCGTGTTGAGAGATCTATATTTTCTGCAACTACATACTGAATTATCCTTCTACAAAGAATCCCAGGTGATGTGTTAGCATCTGGGTATATCTGACACTTCTATTTTAATAAACTTTGGTGATTTCAATCATACCCAGGAAGTTTATGGGGCGTGATGAAACTACAGCCCCTCCTAACCAGTGACACACACTATTAGATAATAAAGTTGTAAGCTGTGAATACACCAACAGGAGAGATATAGTGACTTTATATTTATTGGACAGAGTCCACACACTTTAGTTGATCCTTTTTATGTAAACTATCTTTTCCTCATTTTCAAAGACCTGGCCAAAAGAGATGGCGGGACAGGCAGATTAAATTGTAAAAAGAAAATATTCATTTTAAAGAAAAAACTTAACCACTGTTTCTATTCATTTCCTCATATTGAATTAAAGTGTTTTTGTGTTTATGTACCATCATTATCATTTCTCCCCTAGACATTAGGTACATCATACACCAGACACTAGAGCCAAAATAGTGACCGTGTGAGATCTAGGGAGGTAGCGTTAGGTTCCCTGCAAATACATCATCATCATCTTTTAGAGTCAGGCGCCTACATGTGCTTGACCTCACACGGTTAACACAGACACAGATTTCATTCCTTTTAGGTATAACATCATAACCTCCCCAGCAAATCAAACTTGCTACAATTAGGATACACAGAACAGACTGCTGAACAAAATATTGCAGGATATTGGGACACTAAAAACACCATAAGAGATACGACACAAGCCCCGGCCACTTACATACACAGGACATCAACAACACAAGAAAAGATAGAACAAGCAATCAAACTGACAAAACAAATAGACAAAACGAGTCCGGTTATTCAGACGTTGCAAGACCAGTTAGAACAGCATAAACATCCCACATATAAAGGTGCAATGCTGAGAACATAAGAGACTCCAAACAAACAGTACCTGGCAATAGAACAGAACATTCAACAAAATAAACAGATTCGCCAAATACTAGATACAAATGGACAATTGCAAACTGTTAAAGAACGAACATTAATATATTTTGTAGGTTGTCACACATAGGCTATTACCATTTTTTTGCGGTAATATGTCTCTCTGTGGGAACTCATGTTTTGCACGGGTTTTAACTTATATTGAACGCTGTATATTTAATACGTCACCAGTTGTTAATGACGTTACGCGTTTTGCACTAATTTATGCTAACGGCTAATATTCTTGGCCTTTCGTTACTTCTAATCTTCATGGTAAGACGTTTTTTATTCAAGCTCCAAGTATTGCAGAGGAAGAGATCTATTTAAGTGGCATATTTAACTTCGAAGGCCGCCACTATATTATCGAAGATGATTCAGAACTTATTTAGAAGTTCCATATATTAATGAAGAAATAATTCCAGTACTTTTACGTTCACGTCGTCTGGTCCACATTACTTGGGTGGTATGCATTTCTAGTACAGCGGCCAGAACTGAATGGTTGAGACTAGACAGATGAAGGATGTTACTATGATGTATGTGCTATATATATGCCTTGCCCATGATGTTGCTGTTCCTGAAGTTAAATAAATGAAGAAGATATATTGTGGACCCTCAACACGACGAGTTGTGTTCTTCGGCCAGTGATGTCCTGTAACGATCATACCCGTCTCCATTCGTGTTTGTCAGTACGATGCATGTACATTTTATGATTCTATATTCTGATCAATTATAACTACAAGAAGATAACCCACACTTAACACAAACGAACAATACAAACATATGTCAGACCATATTGGAGTTTTATAAACAGCTATATGCCTAAGAAGAAACAGGAACAGTCGCACAAAACATTTTTCTGCACTACTCAAAGCCTCACACAGAACAAGACAATAAAAATTTAGACCAAGCTCTAACGCTCGAAAATTTGCGAGAGGCAGTAAACACACTACACCGAGACAAAACACCCGGTCCGGATGGCCTTACAGCAGAATTTTATACATTCTTTTTCCCCATGCTCGGACCACTATTAATTAAAGTCTTCGAGGAAGCTTTTCAGATGGGCGAACTTCCCGTAAGTTTGAATCACTCATACATAGTACTCTTACCAAAAGATAAAACAGACAGAATAGTACTCAAAAATTACAGACCCATACCACTTTTAAACACTGACTATAAGATTCTAACTAAAGCTCTTACAATTAAACTAAAGCCTTTCATGCGTATCCTGACTCATGATGACCAGCAGAACAGCGTGCCGCAGAGAAATATTAGTAAACATGCACATTTTTTAGAGACCTGATTAATTATAATAGAAGGGAGAGGTGAAGGCAAACGTGCAAGGGGAAGACAGTGCTATAAGTGGGAAGATAACATCAAGAGATGGACAGGAAAGAGTCTTTCAGAGTGCACCACCAAGACAAGAGACAGAAGACGTTGGAGATCCTTTACAGCCAACCTTCGTTGTGGAGGTGGCAGCTGATGATGATGATTAATTACGCATCAGACAAGCAGTACGAGGCCGCTATTTTATCGTTAGACCAAGAAAAAGCTTTTGATTGAGTATCCCATTCTCTTTTACACAAAAATATGTTAGCTTGTAATGTAGGGACATACTTTAGAAAATGGATAGAAAATGTATACAAAAAACCGGAAAGTAGGATCTTAACAAATCACACAATTACAGAACCATTTATTTTAACTAGGTCTGTTAGACAAGGGTGTCCGCTCTCACCCTTGTTATATGTACTTTCAATAGAACCCGTGTTAGAGAAAATTAGACAAGACACAAATATCACGAGGGGTTTTAATTCCGGGACAAGGTCAAAGAAAATTCGCAGCCTACGCTGACGACACAGTATTTTTCCCAACCAAAATTTCATCCATTCAAAATATTTTAAACACCTTTAATGAGTTTGGACAGGCCAGGGAAGCAAAATTAAACATTCAGAAATCAAAGTTAATGGGAATACGAGGTAAATGGAAAAACAGATCAGACTTTCCTTTTCAGTTGCTCCAAGTTAATAAAATAAAAACATACACTGCCACACCAACATAAAGAAATACAGAGGTATGGATGAATTTGTTAGAGGAAATTAAAAATAAACAGATTAGAAAGATATAATAGAAAACTACTACAATTTTTGGAAGATCGGTTTTTATTAACACTTTTATTTTACCTAAATTAATTTACATAGCAAATGTCCAAACCATTCCTCAAGAAATTATTACACAAATAAACAAACTCACAAGAACATTCTTATTTCGCATCACTTTACGTTGTATAAATCACAAAACTTTAATACAACCCAAAGACAGAGGTGGAGTTTCTTTACAGGATATAGCAACAAAAATAAACGCTTTAAGAATCAAGTACATTGGAGAAATCGTTAAAAATCCCGAACATTAACCCCCTGCTCATTATTATATTTAACGTCAACAACAAAACATGAAACTAACAGGTAAATACTTCCCAATTCACCCAAACCGCACACACAAAGTCACATGGCCGAACGTTGTAGCACATATTACAGACAAGCTACACTGCTACAAATACAACAATAAGCTACACTGCTACAAATACAACAATAAAACATTTTTTTCAAAAAGGGTAATAGTAAACTGCTTTATTATTCCAAAAATAATTTATATTACTACAGTCTTTGACATTCCACAGCATATGGTGGCAGAGATAAACAAGGAGATTAGGCATTTTGTTTTTGGGCACACTTTATTTAGCATTAAACATCAAACACTCATGCAAGAGAAAAGATTGGGGGAATTGCCCTCCAGGATATAGGGACAAAAATAAAGGCACTTCGAATCAAACATGTAGGAAATATAATAAGAGACCCAGAACAACACACATTAGCCCATTACTACGTAGGGCTTAGACTTGCTAGACTGAGACCCCTGAAGAACAATGTCCCACATCATTTCGACACACTACCACCTTTTCACAAGACATGCATATAAGCCACCAGAGGACACGAAATTTTAATTAATCAGAAAACAAACAAAATTTACAAACACTTAGACAGGTTACAAGCACCACCTTTACACCTTAGAATTAAAAATTGTTACAATTACTTTATAACAGATTACACTGAGATTTTCACCGATATTCACAAAAAAAGCATCGCACCAAAAGCTAGGGAAGTCACATATCGACTTTTATATAACATGACACCAACAACAGATAGAGCAGCACACAAATTAAAACGAAAATCACGATACAAGATGTGCCAGGCAAATGTACAGGAAAGTGAGGAACACATTTTCTATAAATGTAGTACAATTACACCAGCACAGAAAATCTTACAAGACATACTGGACACACACACGAAACAAAAAACAGACATTTTCAAAACGATTATGCTTAATTCAGTTCCCAAGACACTACCAGACATCCATTTAAAATTGATCATTTTGCTCTCGGAATTTCGTTACTTAATATGGGTACCGGTATGTCGCATTAAATTAGTTTTTGACTACAATGTTATCCGCCCAGCGCTTTTTATAAATTTGTTCCTCCAGTATTTTAAAACCTGTCCACTACCCCTAACTACCTAAAACCCAAATCCAGGATCCTTGACCCGCCAAATATTCTTAAATCCAAGCATTTAGTTTATGCAAAGGTTGTTCTCCTACCCCTTTTTTCACACCCCCCCGCCCCCACTGCTAATTACGAGGTACTCCATCACATGTGTCTAAATTTCTTTTTCATAACTTCCCCACCCTTTTATTTAACACACATCTTCACCCTCCCTTCCACACACACAACGCTAAAGGTGAGGTACTCCATCATCCAATTTTTGTATCTTAAGTAGACGTGTGAGAGTGTGTGCATGTTAAAATTTTTCATCCTCTTTTTTGTCATGTCCGCAGAGAGAAGCCTGCCTTAAATTATTATTATTTTATTTTTTATTTATCTATTATTATTATTGTTATTATTATTACATTTTTAATGCATATGTACATTTTTTTCTACAGAAGTAAACGTGTATGTGTGTGTGTTTGTGTGTGTGGGTACGAACGCTAGTGCATTCGAACATATTTATTTATATTCTTTTTTCATGTTTGGTGTGACTGATGTTAAATACAAAATGTAAGGATGCACGAAAGTAGGTGTATCAATGTGTCACAGGAGTTTGGATCATAAATTGCCTATATCCTCTTCTTTCTTCTTTCACCCGTATCCTCTATTTTTATTATCGCAGTTTACCTTTTTCCTGTATTTTTTTTGCATCCATTCGTTTGCGAAAAATATTTTCATCCTCATTCCTAACGTTTACCTGTTTCGTTTCTAATACTAGTAACGCAATTATTGCATAAGACGTGAAGTCCCTTGGCGGACTGACATTAATGTTAGAACACGTCCCAGCAGACAGCTGTCTACAGTTTCCCCCTGGGACGGTGTTTCTTCGGCTTAGTTTCTGGGCCTGTAGCGTGAAAATTCACTCCGCCAGACATGGCCGGCAGACGGATTGTCTACATTTTGCAGCAATTATGAGAGCTTTCGTCAGAATAGCTCCGGCGGAGTGTGGAAATCGCCCATGCACTGCAGACGGTTGTCTGAGATTTGCAACTGACACGCGCACTCTCGGTCACTGATGGCAGTTACGGCATGCTGATCAGCGTGAGGCGTGAAGTAGAGAAGTGTCAGTTCATGGGTGTCTTCTAGTTGACGTAAGGTGTTTTACACGTACAAGGGGAGATTATTTCGTTTGCGAAATAAGTTGGGGCTTTTGTCTAATTTTAAGATGTTGGCCCGAGTTTGAAACTAAGCTTCACTCATTCTCCATTTTACAGTAGACGTGGTCACTTCGTTCTAGAACACTTAAATTTATAAGTGATGTCTCTTAGTTTCGTTGTGATACGTAGTTCTGTTTGAGGTAAAATATTATATCTAGTATATGTAGTATTTTGCGAAATGTTTAAAGTGGTTAATCGCTTATTTATTTCCCTAGTTAGATTTGGCGCAGAGCGATTCATTTATAAGTCTGTATTATTTTCTAGTGACGCATACAGTGGAAAGCAGAATAAATTATATTTCTAGCTTAACCAACATGTAGCCTTAATGAATTTAATTTAACTGCTAACTACTCAGTCGAGTATATTTTTCTAAACAAACTTATAATGCTAGATGCATCATGAGTGGTGACGGAAATACGCAGATATTCCTAATTCATGATGGGGGATTTTTTTATATAACTTATTTCACGGGAAGCTTTAAATATAAGTCAAGCTGTAGGCTTGCCGTTTAAAATGTAAGTTATAACGAGTACATATTCTGTATATTATATTATATGTTGTTTTTCTTCATTCAGCGAATACTGGGGTAAACCCAACTTGCCGGCGTTTAGTAAAGAGACATACTTGTGAGAAGCATAGACATTTCCTATCTTTAACCACATGGGTTTTTTCATGTAACACTGGTCTGACAGTGCATGTGCCATCAGAGATAAACAGTAATACCAATCCCACTAACGGTTGCTAAAGACTAATGTTTATACTGGGCTTCTGAGCCAGTTCATATTTCTTCTCAAATTGAAATATACATGCTGCCTGGCGGCGAGAATAAATTTCAAGAAAGAACATTAACATTTCCGACATTATCGAAAGAGTGGATAGTGAACCAAGACTATCTGTTGAGAGCAGTTGTCCACTGGTCAACATTTTCCAAAGTAAGGGAATCCTCGTGTTTTAGACTCTGTGTGCCCGTTTAAAATCGCTTACCCAAAACTGATGCAAGTGACAGTAACAGTAAATCTAAAATTTAAACTGGTAAAGTGAACGCTCCCCGAAGACAGTGAAAGAAACCTGTATTTGCAGAGCTGGGATTCGCTTTATCCAAAGAATCCTGATTCACTGTAGAGAAGTGTCCCAAGGTTGCGCCAGACGGTGATCAACATCAAGTTTTTTAGGTAAGCATGAAAGGCAGGATACCCTGATGAAAGAACCGAGTGAAAGTGACGGAAGGATGTTCGTTGTTTAATGCACTCACTTTGAAATTTTTCCTTATGAAAAGACTTGCTGCTTAAGTTAATTGTTCCTTTAGAATAGATACTGCTGTCATAAGTCAGTTCTTACCTTCAAGAAAAGGGACACTATTAGACCCTAACCATATGCATCTATAACTCTTTGGGCCATCATCTGTCATCCTAACGGGGCTGTGGGCTAAACCTAGAGTTAAGATCATAACGGGGCTATCATCCTTGTAGCATTTTCTTGAATTTTATGTCTATTTATATATGCTTTTCTTTGATGTATTTTTTTTAGGCGTTGTGAGAAGATTTTTTAGATGATAATTAAAATCTCTCTTGAACAAATCAGTGCGTTGGTCAGCTCGTTCTAGTATATATTTATTCATTGTTATAGATTTCCCACGTCTGTGTGTTTAACTGTCGTCACGTGTATGTGCGTGCCCGTGAGTAGATAGAAATATATGTAATATATATATATATATGTGTTTAGACTGTCTGACGCCTTAACAGCTGTCGTAGAGGATAGGTGAAAGAGAGAAGATTTCCTCGATTTTTCAGAGACAGCCTCTATATCATAGTCTATCATCTCACTTGTGGAAATTCTATTTCTTTTTACTAACTCGCACGGTGTCTATCACCTATTCTAACCTATTCAGAAGGGACCAACCAAAGTCTTAATTCTCCTATCTAAAAATCTACGACACAATGTGTGCGTACGCATGAAGGGTGAAACAAAAAAAGACACACAAAAAAAGCAAAAGGCATTCATTCATATTATATTTCACTGTCCAGCACGGAGTTATATTTTATCTTAGCCGTCAGATCTTGACGTCATAAATCGGAGAAATCGGACACCTGCTCTCCACTGGATGAACCAAGACTCGTTCTTTGTCGCAAGGGGCATTCATTCAGATTATATTTCACGGTCCAGCAGGGAGTTTTATTTTATCTGAGCTGGACCTGTGATCTTGACATCATAAATCAGCGAAATCGGACACCTGCGTTTAGCTGAAGTAAATTTAAGTACCCTTCTTTTGATTATTTTCCAAGGAGACGGAAAGCTCAACCTTCAAGTGTGTGGTCGCCTAAAGTTTGCACCTGATTCAGTATACTGGCCACAACAACCGTTGTTCACATTTCTGTGAAGATTTTGGTTATTTACACAAGAAATTACAATATATCTACATAGTAAATCAACACTATCATTACAAAAAAATGTACAATGTTTACGTTAGAGTACAAGAAAGAGTGTGTAAATGGGTGTGTGCAAGGAGTAAAAGGTTTTTTTTCTAACAGCTGCTCATTGTATTTTCATTTTTATACTTATATTCATGCTATTATTTTCAACGTTTCGGTGCATATGTCTTTGTAAATTTCTACGGAATGTGAATAAAGATGTTTTACACAAAAAAACAAAACAAACAAACAAACATAAAAACAAGTCAAGAAAATTAACAAAGCAGCACAACGAAGACTCGAATACCATAAGAGACGAAACAATAGGAGCTTTACAGAGCGCCCAGGCTATGTTACAAGACTTGAAATCGAATCAGCACCAAATAGAAGTCGGCATCGTCAAACAAAGGAGGAGAACGAAAAAGTCCTCAAAAAATTGTAAAACGAGAGAAAGATTATCGATTACCTCACAAAAGGGGTGGGAGAGTACTAAAGTTCATGACAGCTTAGATGATCTTAGTTGTTATGCTTGCGTGTCTTTAAAATCCCATGAAGATGCCTTAAATAGAAGAATCATTTTTCTATTTTTATCTCTACCAAGAGTAATCTTGAACAAAGGTTGATACCTTTGAATACCCTCGACATTATACTCTGTTTGGTCATTGTTTGACCACAACTACGGAGCATGGGGAGAAATACCGTCACAAAGTGCAAGAGAAGTTGGAGAAACTGGACATCATGACTTCAACTCAACACGTTTCGGATTGGCAGAAAAGGCACAGGAAAAGTCTAGATCTACAGTTTATATCAGAGGTTTTCAAACTTTTTTGGTCTGCGGCTCCCTTGACCTGTGCATAAATCACCGCTGCTCCTCTCTATACTATATATTATATATAAGCAATTGTAGGGACCTACCCAAAAAAGATATTAATATCGAGCCCAACACTTTTCTTAAGCCACCGCGACGCCCTTAGCCGAGGGCCGCGACGCCCGTGGGAGCCGCGGCGCACAGTTTGAAAACCTCTGGTGTATATAATAAATAATGGAGGAAACCCGAGTCCTGTGAACAGTAAATAAATAAGTAAATAAATAAGTAAATAAATAAGTAAATAAATAAGTAAACAAAGGTAATAAACTCGTTAGACATAAAGGATGACACCAGACAACAGAAAACTTCAGTGATAGGCTTACCGAGAATCGAACCTAGGACCAACCAAACGGCGCCATCGCCTTACTTTGACAGTACACCGTGAAAGGACGCTCAGCCAATGTTGCACCCTAAAAAAGTGCATCATCGGGTGAGGTCTTTATCATGACATCCACACAACTATCACTTATGTTCTCTTTTTTGTTATCTAGTGTCATCCTTTATGTTCAACGAGTACCTGTTTATTACCTTGATTTATTTATGTACTTATTTATTTAGTGTATATAATACCAAGTAATCTTTAACTTGGCATCGGCTGCAGGAGAACGAGAAGCCTAGCTGACCTTATTTAACAACAATAACAACAATATAATTTAACAAGGAGCTATATCTGTCATTTGACAAACACGTTTTATTTATGTAGTTTTTATTTTATTATTATTATTATTTTTTATTTTTTTTTTGTTATTTCCAGAAACACAATAAAATGAAATAAAATCTGACATGATAAATAAAAACGGACGTTACAAAAGATAGCACTAACTGATGTCCGTTATGAAAGTATGCGTTCGACAGACTGGATCTCAAGCTGAATCGTTATGTTAATGTGACATATCATTGTGTGTAATACAATGGTAGTTAATTGTATTCTCGCTCACATTTGTTTCACATAAATTGGTTGGATGAGAGAGAACAAAAATAACAATTCAAGAATAAGGAATGACTATTTACTCACTCTGTATTGTTACTATTGTTACTATTGTTACGGTTTTACGGTATAGTGTAACCAAAGACCAGAACGTACAGCTGGGAGGACCTGCAGGGTCATTTAGGCCACAGTTTCCCCATGACGGGGGCGGGGGGAAACCGGGGGGGGGGGGCTTTACTGCCTTTCATTTTATAAAAATATATTTTACCCCTGTACAAAATTATCAAAACCTGCCCGCCACTAAAATGTTTATAGAGTGTGTGATTCCTGTATACACTCTTTGGGATTCTCGCCGGTGATACGGAGTTCTTGCATTGTGCTGAGATCCTCCTTGTGTTATCTAAGGGGGGAAATCGGAGTACTCATGGAGTTGTCCGTGTATAATGTGTAATGAAGATGGTTCTTAAAACCAACCCAAACCAATCTTTTACCTATCTTCCCAACCAGTAAGGCAATCACAAATTAAGTTTTGGTATTGGCCTCTTCTGAGCTCTCGGAGTACCGGCCAATGTTGACACAGTACACACAATTTGGCCTGGCATCAGTAAACAACATAATAACAGACATATTTCTTCATTTCTCAGTTGACGTTTAAGTTCTTCAACCCTCCCACCCCCACGCAACTAACCCACGGACCTATCAAACATACCACCCACGTTTCTGGTAGCCGGAAACAGCTGTGTGAGTGGCAGACACCGTGGCTAGTTTCAGCAAAACAGAATAATTATTCTGTCAGGTAATTAATTATACCACAATTTGTAATATGAGATGGAGATTAGTATTTCGTTGACACGTCAAGCAAAAATTACTTGGGAATTTGTTTGAAGAGGCAGAAGTGCTTTGACCATTCTACCCTAGCCGCAAGTTATAAACTGAAGTTATATCCACCAGATTAGAACCAGACAAGTGCTAACGAGATATGCGTAGAAGGCGCTGGCGATGGATTGGACTCAAAATGAGGAAACCTGCTGATAGTTTACAAGGTAGTTCTTGCTCTGGAATCCGCTGGGTAAGAGTGACACAGGTAGACCAACAAATGCACGGAGAAGACGTAGAAAGAACTAGAGTTGATGGCACATGACAGGATGACGTGGAATATATTTGTTGATAGGTGTATGCTTCTTGGGAAGCTAAAGGTTATCGATAGATTGACTGATATAAACCAGATTGAACAAGTAATGTTCCCGTGACCGGGCAACATTACTGGGAAGGGCAGTATGAAAACCCGCAATGGCACTTAATTATCTTCAGAAAATGTGTTCGTATGGAAGCTCAAAAAACTACATTTGAGAACAGTCAAGGTTGCAAGAATGATGTGTAACTACAAGCATATTATTACAACTTGGAAGCATAAATAACTTTCTGACAAAATAAAAAGTATAATGGCAGCATATTTCAGAGACCCGAGTATAATTTATCCAGATGGCAGAGATCCCAATGCACTGGTGCCAAATAAAACTCTGCTACGCTGTGTCAAGAATGCTTATGTGGTTCAGCCATATATGCTAACTAAAAGTTTGCTAGCGTTATGCTCCGACCATTCCGCTGTCCAGATCACAACGTTGTTAAGAGATACATTCACAAAACCAGGATTGCAGTCACTTCACTTCTTGTCTAATGCTTAGTCTATTGCGAACTGAACATTGGCCCACAGAGACGCACATCCACACAAAGCTGTTTGGGAGTCTTGAAGAACTTTCAACCACAGCAACATACATCCAGAGAACCGGACTTCTTGTGTAGACATTACTAAACAACAGCGAACAAGAAGAAGAAGAAGAAGACTTCTTGTCTGCCCTATTTAAATATTCTACTCATTAAAGATATTTAACGAGATATCTGTTGCTGTCATTTTCGACGGAGTTTCATATGTCAAGTTATTTGTCGTATTTTTCTCACCCTGGTCAAAGTTTAGTAACTATGTCTTGACTTTGCTATGTCAGGTTGATTAGGGGTTATCTCCCTTGTTTGTTCATTCATTGTGTTTGACCTTTTGGGTCAAAGGTAAAACAGTTCTGGGCTATATGCGATGCGCAGTGGAGAGCGCGAGATTAGACTTCCGTCTTGTTGAGTTGTGAAGTCCTGGCTTCTGTGGGACATGATGTCCATTGTGTTTTTGGGGTAAATCTTCGAAGTGACTGCGTTGGCAGTTCCCCCCAGTGATTCTCTGTACGTCGGAATGACGACAGAGTTCGTTATTTTGTTCTGAGGATTCTGTGCAAGGTAACACCGACCCTTTTTCATTATTACGCGTTCGGTGGCAGAACATGTTAAAGGCTTACCAAGACTGTGAACTACAGCTCACCGATCCTAAATTTCAGAACTTATATTTTGTGCTCAAGGGAGCTATCCAAGACTATTAGTCTTTTAGTTATCCAGAAGTCCAGTGACGAAGTTATATTGTGGAAACCGCAGATTGGCGGTATATATATATATATATATATATATATATATATATATATATATATATATATATATATATATATATATGTATGTATGTATGTATGTATGTATGTATGTATATATATATTGTTGTTAACCTGCTTAATCAGAAGTACACAGCTGACGCCATTTTGAGAACTGTCTTACGGTTACTGTACTACAGCCTGATATTGTGCAAGTGACATGTTAGGCCAAGTTAGACTTAGATGTCAAAGTTATGAAGGTATCTGACGCGTTTAGTCAGGAATACCAAAGCGGCATTATGAACAGTACATGAAAAGAACATAACACTATTGACTTGCATACATATATGAATGTTCACCAGCCTTTTGAATGCTTGATGTATACCAAACGATTTCCTGTTATCATGACCATGTTTACACTGACTGTTCCTGTTGATGCTACTGTGTGTTTCCGTCAATAAATGTTTTGAAACGTGCCAGCAGTGTCCAAGCATCCTTGACTACTGCATGTGAGTGTATGGGTTGCATTGTTTACATATTTACGAGCCTAAACTCATTCGCGCCTCCATCCGCTCCCACACTCAGTTCATCATACGCCAGCACTACACACCTAACAACATGTATACTGTCTTGGGCCAGTGATCACCTCAACAAGAGAAAAAGACAGTTACATTTCTGGTAGGCCAGCTGATGGGGCTATTTTCATGAGAAGGACAAGTGCACATTACATTTATGATGTCTCCAGTGTGGTCCAGAAATTTACATTTCTGGTGGACCAGTTCCGTGGGCTTTGTACTACGTTGAAATAATCAAGGTGGACAGCTGAAACACACATCTGTACATTTCTACACTTCCAAGTTTTGGTTACACAGGACAGAATAGACAGTGTTAGCATTTATGTTATAATGCTACATAAACTACAACAGGACAAGTACTGAAGTTAGCATTGGGGCGTTTGCTACGTGGACCACAGCTGCATACGAGTCAAGTCCCTTTTTGTAAACGGTACCGCTGGTCGTTTGCACGCTTCAGGCAACAGACGTTTCAAGGTACGAGCGTTCAAGTTACTTGTTTTGAGGTCAAGTTCCTGTTTGTAAACAGTACGTAAAATTGTAAACATTCGATGTGCAAGATTCAAGTTTCGAGAAGGTCATAGTAACTTTATGTTCTGGAAGACCACTTCATGCTACAGTGGATCTGTCAATCAGTGCGCGCTTGACATTTTGTTTCTGTGTTCGCAAGGAGCAGGATAGTTACTGTAACATCATGTGTGACTAAGCTTTATTTTGCAACACATTCAATTGCTATATATATTTATGTTACTTGTACTATTGTTGTGTATTTTTCTTGTGTTTTTCAGCGGGCTGGTTGGGTAAGGTGTCTCCTTTAGATAAATACCACGTAATAGAGGTTATCTATTGAGAGCGTGTCGTTAGGGACTGCAAATTTCCTTAATTGGAATTTGCTAGCGACATTTGTTGCTATTTACGTTTAGCTGTGACGACATGAGTTAGGGTTGTTTTCGTTATTTTTCCATTCTTTGATTTTCGATTTGTTTTGTTTGTATCTGTTCTTCTCTCCTCCCTTCCGTTTATTTCTTTACACCTTTTTGTTTATAACAGTGTTGCCATTTGTCTTGTTTACTTTTCGCGGTCATCAGTACACATTTGTGTAACATTTTCTTTACTTTTTGCTGTATTGTTTATTTGACTTCCGCGAAAGTTTTCGGTCATTGTTCTGTATCTTTGTCTTTGTATTTATGATTGTACTACGTTATTGTCAAACACAGTCTACATACATATACTTGGTCATGTATTATTATTATTATTAATAAGGTACACTCTTCATATAGAGATTGTTAATAAAATATTATTATATAAGATATTTATACAAGTTCTTTGTTAAAAGACTTGTTGTCCAAAGATTGAGACAAGGTGGAATACATATGAAAGTTCTTTATAAAAAAGACTTGTGCCCACAGTGAGTGGGATATGAAGGTATTATTTTCCACAGGTACTTAAGTGATTATTTGTTATATTATAAACAAGATAACAATACAAGGTCTTTGACTAAGACTAAGAGAGTGAAATAAAGTGAAGTAAGTATACAAGTCTATAGTACAGACTTGTCTCCCATTGAAGTGGGATAAGGTAATTTGTTTAATTTTTCAGATTTCTGATCTCATTAGACAGAATGTCTAATTTGGATTTCTTCATCCAGCAAGGGTTAACCCTTGGTAAATCTGGTAAAGAATTGGAAGAATATTCAACTGCTCAATTCGCCATGGCATTAAAGTCAGAAGAAAAGAAACAAAAAGAGGAAAATAAATTGAAAGCAGAAGCTGAACAAAGGAAAGCAGAAGCTGAACTAAAGAAGCTAGAAGCTGAGAATAGAAGATTAGAACTTGAAGAAAAAAAGTATCAAAGAGAGGCTGAGGAGAGAAAAGCTCAAGCTGCTGCTGAGGAGAGAAAAGCTCAAGCTGCTGCTGATGAAAGAACATTCCAGATGGAAATGGAGGAGAAAAAACTCCAAGCTCAAGCTGCTGCTGAGGAGAGAAAACTTCAAACTGAGGCCGAAGAGAAAAAAGCAAAAATGGAACATGAGGAAAGAAAACAGAAAATGGAACTTGAGGAAAGAGTCGCAACTTTGGAGTTAGAGAAATTGAAATTGGCGAGTCCGGGTGCTCATCAAACAACTTCGAGTACGACAAATGAGTTTGTCAGTAGGATTAAATTACCTCATTTCAATCCTTTAAAGGATGACGTAGCGGATTATCTAGATAGATTCCAATTTTTATGCGATGCGCATAAGGTAAAAAAGGAAAAATATGTTGAACAACTGATGGAATTTTTTACAGGTGACACAGTGACTACTCTTATGACAATAGACTAACATGACAGGACTAATTATGATGTTGTCAGAGCAGCATTGCTAAAAAAAATATCAACTAAAAGAAGAAGATTATCGTCTTCGTTTTAGGACAATGTTGCCAGAAAATGGAGTAGATTTCTCTGAATTTTTTTCAAAAATACGTCGTGCATTTACACGATGGGTTGAGTTGTCTCAGACTGAGAAAACATATGAAGGCCTAATGGACTTATTACTTCGAGATAAGGTTTTGTCATCTGTTAATGATTCTTTCCTTGCATTTCTTCATGAGCGTAAACCCAAAAACTTAAAAGACATGGAGGAATACTGTTGCAAGTACGTCACCGCGCACCCCCATGCTACAGTTAGCAATTCTAAAGTGAAAGAAGGGTTGCCAGTTGCTTCGGCAGCACCATATGGCTCTAATTTCAATAAGAAATTTCAGGGTGCTCAACAAAACTGGAATAGGAAAAGTAATCAAAATTACACTCACAAGCAGAGTAATCCAACATATGAAGGTTCTTCTTCTAAGAACTGGAGACGAGATGGTAGTTTTCGTAATTTTGGTGGTAATAATTTTAGACACTGTCGCAAAGGTTATCACAATAAAAACTATCCGAGCTTTTCTTCTCGGGATAACCATTCTCCACGTCAAGAATATGACAATGGTGAATATACAAACCGGGATTCAAACCGGAATGATAATTACAATAGGCAATATGATAACAATTACAGGGGAAATGATAATCGCGGCAGACCTAGACATAACAATAGAAGACCTTTCCAACAGGCAAACTCTGCACAACAAGAGTTTGATGGAGCCTGTAATCAAGTAAATGATAGGGGTAACTCTAAGGCTATCACTGGTTGTGCTTTCGATTTAGGGAGAGCAACTGAATGCCCCCAATGCTCAACATTGTTCGATCCATCGTCTGTATCTACTTTAATTTGCGGTCACCCTCTTCCTGCTCTACCTGCTACAGTTGCGCATGATGGGAGAGGATCTCTCATCTTGCATAAAGGTCTAATAAATGATAGTAAAGTCTCAGTGCTCTTCGATTCGGGATGTACTACCGTCGGGGTTAGGAAGTCTCTGATAGATCCTTGCTGTGCCACTGGAAAAGCGATCAAATGTGTTACATTTGGTGGTACCATGGAAAGTTATGCTACTGCTGTCATTAGGATTGACACTCCCTTCTTTACAGGAGATGTCCACGCGTGTCTTCTTCCTAATCCTATTGCGGATCTTATAATCGGTCGTATTCATGGGGTTAAGGAATGCACCCCGCAACAAATTTCTATTTGGGAAGAACAAAACATTCAAACGGTCAATGCAGTGGTGACAAGAGCCCAAGCTCTTAATCCCCCAACTTCATCTGATGATAGTAATGGAGTTGATAGCCAAGACGAGCACTTGGTGATTACCCATGACTCGTTTGTTAAACGTCAAGAAGGGGATCCTTCTTTAAAGAAATTCTTCCTTCTCGCAAAGAAAGGGGATCCTAATCAGAATACGAATCACAAATCGTATATCACTATGAGGAATGGTATATTGGTACGAATGGTACAACACTCGGACAAGTCTATGCATTCGCAAATTCTTGTGCCTAAGTGTATCAGAGCCTTAATTCTTCAACATGCACACGATTCTCAGTGTGCTGGACACATGGGTTTTTCCAGAACTAAAACTAGAGTCCTTGCGTCTTTCTTTTGGCCATTTGTTAATAAAGACATACGAATTTATTGCCGATCTTGCAAAATTTGTCAAGAGGTCAAGTCTAGAGGTCCAAGACATGCTGCACCTATTCAGGCTGCAGATATTCCTATTCGGCCGTTTCAGAAAATGGCTATAGACATTATTGGCCCGTTTAAGATTAAGTCAGCCAGAGGACACCAATTTATCCTCACTTGCGTTGACATGTGCACGCGTTGGCCAGAGGCTATTCCTCTTAAGAGCATATCAACTGTCGATATCGCTGACGCTCTTTGGCTCATATTTTCTCGTCTGGGATTCCCCGGAGAAATATTGTCAGACTACGGCAGTCAATTAATTTCGGACACTATGTCTCAGGTAATGGCTACGCTAGACATTAAAAGGTCTCTCAGTAGTATTTATCATCCAATGTCCAATGGATTGGTTGAACATCTTAATAGGACACTAAAGAACTTACTTGGCAAGATAACGGAGGATCATCCTGATGATTGGGACAGGGTCCTACCTGCAGCTCTCTTTGCCTATGGAGAGGTTCCCAACGAGCATACAGTGTTTTCGCCTTTCGAACTTGTCTTTGGCGCGCAACCGCGCGGTCCGATGTCCTTATTACACGATTTGATAACTTCCGATAATATTGACGATGATACACAATCGTCATATGAATATGTCATTGCTCTTAGGGAAAAAAATATCGAATCGTGCAGATTAGCAACTTCATCTTCCGAATTTGCGAAACAAAAAGCTAGGCGATTTGCTAACAAGAAAAGGCGCCTACGTCAACTTTGTCCTGGAGACAAAGCGTTTGTCTTACTTCCCTCAAGAGAGAACAGACTTCTCATTCCATGGAAAGGTCCATACACTATAGTCTCCAAAATTTCCGATGTAGACTATATCGTCGATGTGGATGGAAAGCATAAAACCTTTCATATAAATATGCTTACAGAGTTTATTGAACGACCAGACTATCTCAGCCTATTTTCCAGGCGACGGACGACTCTCCAGTCCAACATGGTTACATCTCATCCCTGTCCGTTATACAGGATGAGGAAACTATTTTTTCTGACGTTAACTTACCTCTTCCTGCGATTCCACTTAATTCTAAGGAATCATGGAAAAACGTTACCGTCTTTTCGAATTTGTCTCTTGAGGAGCAGCGTCAAGTGTCTTCTACGCTACAATCATTTCAGGATGTCCTTACCGACATTCCTGGATACACACGTGTCATTGAACATGACATCATACTTACTGATCGTAATCCGATCAGAGTAAGACCATACCCTATACCTATTCATTTTCAAGCACAAGTCGAGAAAGAATTGGAGGAGATGATTCAACTGCAAATAATTGAACCATCCACTTCAGCTTATTCTTCGTCGATAGTTATTGTTCGAAAGAAAGACAATAGCATACGTCTTTGCGTTGACTATCGCAAATTAAATCAAGTTACGAAATTCTATGCTGAACCTATGCCTTTATTAGATGATCTACTTATTAGACTTTCTAAAGCTGGATTCTTTACTAAACTAGACTTGTCGAAAGGTTATTGGCAAGTCCCTTTGACGGAACATGCTAAACCTCTGACTGTTTTTTCAACACCTAGGGGTATGTTTCAATGGAATTTTATGCCTTTCGGGCTTATGAACGCCCCAGCGACTTTCGTGCGCATGATGCGACGAATTCTATCAGATCGTGCAGATGTCATCGCATATTTAGACGACATCTGTCTTTTCAGCGATACTTGGGAAGAACACTATTTGGGTCTAAAGGAATTGCTATCTACTTTACGTGAGCATAGTTTGACTGCAAAACCCTCTAAAGCTTTTGTTGGGTTTAGTGAAATTTCTTTCCTAGGTCATCGGGTTGGTCATGGTCTGTTGAAGACAGAGGACCAAAACATTTCGAAGATATTAAATATCTCGGTTCCGAAGACAAAAATGCAAGTGCGTAGTCTCTTGGGATTGATACAATTCTATGGTAGATTCATTGAGAATCTGTCCTCCATTATGGCACCACTTTCATCGTTATTGAAAAAAGGTTCTCCTAATATGGTGCGTTGGTCCCAAGAATGCCAATCTTCATTGGATCAGGTTAAGAATTTGTTCTCATCTCATCCTATCTTAAGACTACCAACGATTGATAAGACTTTTGTTCTTCGTAGTGATGCCTCTTCCACTGGGATTGGAGCGGCACTAATGCAGGAGTATTCAGAAACTCTGCATCCTGTAATGTATATCTCTAGGAAGCTAAATGCGGCAGAGAGGAATTACTCGGTTTTAGACCGTGAATTGTTGGCTATGGTTTGGTCCATTCTTAAGCTACAAAGGTTCCTTCTGGGCGCGCATTTCTTTATGGAAACCGACCAAAAAGCTCTTACGGCTATGCAAAGTAAGGATTTGAAGAGCTCGAGATCTACTCGTTATGCTATTGCTCTTCAGCCTTTCCATTTCACGGTGCGAGCTATCCGTGGTTCGGATAATGTGATGGCAGACATATTGTCTAGATGCCCACATGATTCCAATTAAATCTTGTGTCCTAGTTATCCTGATACACTTTCAGACTTAGGTCTGTCCTTAATATCCTAATATATTGTAATACAAACGTTTTACTATTTGGATGATGTATAAAGAATTTAATAAATTTGATTTTGTCCATCCATTAGTAATATGTTGCTAATATAGCATTGTAATTCATGATATTTGTATATTGCTATAATTATAGTATTTAATAATGTTTGATATGTGTCTTGGTATTGCCAGCAACTCAGGTTCTTTAATGATACCTCCTGAATTTGTTTTGCTTTGAGAAATATTTTCTCTTATGTTGGGAGATGATTTGTATCCTCTTCAGACGCTTTATTTGTGCGTCCATTGTACCTGACATTAGGTTCATTCTTTCATGAGCGCATAATTGATGCTTGTGCTGTCTTGCTCATAGAGATAGTTAAAAAAAAAGTATCATTTTTTTAACAGGGTTGGTGTAGTAATATGTTGCTGTCATTTTCGACGGAGTTTCATATGTCAAGTTATTTGTCGTATTTTTCTCACCCTGGTCAAAGTTTAGTAACTATGTCTTGACTTTGCTGTGTCAGGTTGATTAGGGGTTATCTCCCGTGTTTGTTCATTCATTGTGTTTGACCTTTTGGGTCAAAGATAAAACAGTTCTGGGCTATATGCGATGCGCAGTGGAGAGCGCGAGATTAGACTTCCGTCTTGTTGAGTTGTGAAGTCCTGGCTTCTGTGGGACATGATGTCCATTGTGTTTTTGGGGAAAATCTTCGAAGTGACTGCCTTGGCAGTTCCCCCCAGTGATTCTCTGTACGTCGGAATGACGACAGAGTTCGTTATTTTGTTCTGAGGATTCTGTGCAAGGTAACACCGACCCTTTTTCATTATTACGCGTTCGGTGGCAGAACATGTTAAAGGCTTACCAAGACTGTGAACTACAGCTCACCGATCCTAAATTTCAGAACTTATATTTTGTGCTCAAGGGAGCCATCCAAGACTATTAGTCTTTAAGTTATCCAGAAGTCCAGTGACGAAGTTATATTGTGGAAACCGCAGATTGGTGGTATATATATATATATATATATATATATATATATATATATATATATATATATATATATATATATATATATATATATATATATATATATATATATATATATATATATATATATAAGCATTACTGCAGGGTTGATGTTAACCTGCTTAATCAGAAGTACACAGCTGACGCCATTTTGAGAACTGTCTTACGGTTACTGTACTACAGCCTGATATTGTGCAAGTGGCATGTTAGAGGCCAAGTTAGACTTAGATGTCAAAGTTATGAAGGTATCTGACGCGTTTAGTCAGGAATACCAAAGCGGCATTATGAACAGTACATGAAAAGAACATAACACTATTGACATGCATACATATATGAATGTTCACCAGCCTTTTGAATGCTTGATGTATGCCAAACGATTTCCTGTTATCATGACCACGTTTACACTGACTGTTCCTGTTGATGCTACTGTGTGTTTCCGTCAATAAATGTTTTGAAACGTGCCAGCAGTGTCCAAGCATCCTTGACTACTGCATGTGAGTGTATGGGTTGCATTGTTTACATATATACGAGCCTAAACACATTCACGCCTCCATCCGCTCCCACTCTCAGTTCATCATACGCCAGCACTACACACCTAACAACACGTATACTGTCTTGGGCCAGTGATCACCTCGACAAGAGAAAAAGACAGTTACAATATCATCGTCATTCCCGCCATCATCATCATTATCATACTTCAGTGCTCCGTGATACATAAGCCTTCAACAACTACTTTCCCAGTAATTCCAAGCCACCATTTACGGGGTCAAGGTCGTTCCTTGCCTTCTTTATCCCTTTCAGTTCTGTCGTCGGTCTGCTTGTAAATGTGTACATCTGTCTCTCTCTGTCTCTCTCTGTCTCTCTGTCTCTCGTGCCCTGGGGATTCCAGAACATGGAATTCCTGATAACGCTATCAACAGGGTTTTTTTTTTCATGTGCGCCTAACCCAATCGACAGCATCTTTTTTTCATCTCTTGGTTCACAAGCACTTATCTGGTTATTGTCATCAGTTCCACATTAATGATTTTGTCATCAGTTCCACATTAATGATCTTATCGTCAGTTTCACATTAATGATCTTGTCATAAGTTCCACACTAATGAACTTGTCATCAGTTCCACATTAAGGATCTTGTCGTCAGTTCCACATGAGTGGTCGTATCATCAGTTCCCCATTAATGATCTTGTCATAAGTTCCACATTAATGATCTTGTCATAAGTTCCACATTAATGATCTTGTCATACCATTAGCGAGATCTAAACAAACATTAAACTAGCTGAAATGTCAATAATGACGGTATACGAATGGCTACAACTACTACTTAGTCGTTCCTATTCTACCCTGGTGTGTACCGGTTTGCCAGAGAGAAGGCCCTACTATTCTATCGGCTGTCTTTCTCCTCGCCTGGTTCTAATCTAGTCCCTCGTCCTTCAGAGATTGGCTAATGTTGTCCTCCTAGCAAACTCTGGGACATCCTGGAGGTCTTGATCTCTGGCTCTAGTTTCCCATATTTGTCGTGGTAGCCAATCTTCTCCCATTCTGCATACAATGCCAAACCATCGTAATTGGGACTGTTCCACTTGGGTCTGCAGGGGCTGGGTTTTGAGAGCCTGACGTATCTTCAAGTTACACAATTTGTCAAGGTAAACAGAAGATTGTGTCTTTGCAAGGCGGAAGAGCTGCCTCATTACGGCCCTTTTGCATACTGCCCCTCCACACTTTTTCAGCCGGCGTTGGGACTGTCCTAGTCGGAGTTTATTTGTATTGCGCAAAGTAGAAAATCACAAGATAGCAGTTTAGAAATTGGAAGTAGGAACATCACACGTAATTTCTTTCAGAAATTACAATGAAGGTTTTACAAATTTCGACAGGTTGACTTTAAATTTCTTGTCCATGCAACTTTCTCACGTAATAAGCGAGTGTGTAATTGCTTACAAAGCTGGTAAGTAATCACTTAACCCAGTGTGTATATAATCACGTTACAAGCGTGTGTATAATCACTTATCTAATGGGTGTGCCATCATTAACCAGGCACGTCTATTATCATTTAACAAATGTGTGTAATTACTTTCTAAGCGAATGTGTAATCATTTATTAATCATGTCTGGAGTCACTTGCCAAGTGTATGTAATTAATTATCATTCTAATGTGTAATCACTTACCAAACGTGTGTGTGTAATCACATACCAAACTACTGTGCATTCACTTACCAAATGTGTATGTAATCATTTACATAGATTATATTTAATCAGAGTGGACTACACCTGATGTTACCATCATTAGTAAACATTTTTGCTCCGTCGGAGCATGGAGCCACCACATCAAGTGGTACTCTTCTCGAACGCATGCACCAAAGAATTGAGGCGCTCTTGTTGTGATAGTTTATGTATCAATTATTTTACATGATGACCTAGCCAGTCGCATTCATAATCTTACATTAGCTGCCTCTTACAACATACATGAGGTAACTGGCACCCCATTCTTCCTCAGTCTTCTCAGGGGCCCCCGTGAACTTAAAGGACCAACTGAAGATGTAGTTCCGAGTTTTTTAATATTTTGTTGTGCAATGGACCCTTTCGATTGTCCGATGAAGGCTATAGGCCTCTTCTTTAAAAAAAATGTAAATAAAAGCAAAATAAAGAACTTTTACATTTTAAATTATAGATTATGTACACGGACCCCAAAGGGGTACATAGACCACAGGTTAGGGAACCTTGTAGTCATAATTATTTTGCTCTACATTTCCCTTGTTGTTTGTGACTAAATGATTATGAGTGACTCATTGACGCGTCAGTTTACAGGCTCGTAATGATTCATTGTTTTGAGAATAAGTTAAAGGTTAACACAATATTTTCAGGGAATATTACCGTCTATTCTGACCTGTAAAAACTCAACCGGGGATAATTGTAATACTGGCAGCAGAAGCCCCCTCTTTTCTTCCTTTATTCATATTTCCTATTCCTTCCTTTATCCCCCTTTTAACTTTTTTTTACCCCAGAACTGTTCGTGTTAATTAAAGAAAATAAGAAACAGTCGCAGCAGCTTTTCGGGAAAGTACCGAAACAAGACAGAGATATACAGTTAACGTCTATTTTATATTGGAAAAAAAGAACTGGAGAAAGAGATGGATGGATGAAGAACACATGGAAAGACCTTGAGTGGGTGGCACGGGACAGGAAGACTGGGCATAAGTTTGTTGAACACCCATCGTTTGTTGAACACCCATAGTTTGTTGAACACCCTTAGTTTGCTGAACACCCATAGTTTGTTGAACACCCATAGTTTGTTGAACATCCATGCTCCTCTAGGATTTGAAAAGTGAAGAAGAAATGATTTTGCATTGCATGTAGAAGCCCTTTTTAAATACAGTATTGTAAAAATTTGGTGCTTTCCAGCCTTCGTCGTTACGAGTCGTGGAGAAATTTTCTTCTTTTTTTTTTTTTTTTTTGCGTACGCCCGCTAATACTCGAGGCGAAATCTCAGGTTATTATTTATGTCTAACCTGACATTGATTTTACGTGAGTATCCCTTTATTTCTTGTACAGAGACAGGTGTCCCTCGCCATTCAGACAAATACTCGCCGATTTCGGAGGTAGCCTACCCATTGCAGCTGGGTCGGCTCAGGAGCCGCCAGTCCCTGGTCGACGACACTCCTTCAAATGTCCTCGCCAGGTCTCGAGTTAATCCAGTCCAAATCCCGGTCGACGAAAAATCCTCAAATGCCGTCACCCGAGTTTGATCCTGTATCACCCGGTCGCCAGAGCGGTGTTGTAACCACTACGCTAGCGCGGCTCCCAAAATTTTTCTTCAATTTATGTTATAGTCCGTTCGGAAATTCGTGCCCACAGAAAGCGTCAATTTTCTCCAAAACTGTTTGTTGTATCTACATGAATTTGTGCATGCAGTCTTAGATTTTCCATGCAGTTATTAATATATTTTTTGCCTTTACAAAACTCATGTCATGTTCGAATTTTCTTCTTTACGTTATATAAAAAAAACTCTTACTGTTGTCTGGGTTAATTTTTAGTAGTTTTACATGAAAGTTACAAGATCCGTAAAAAAAAATTTTTTTTTTGTTTGAATTAGTGTAGTGACTACATGTCCACACGAGTGCGCACCTATTGTACACAGTCGCGAGTAACTATAGTGCGTTTCACAATGTTTGCTTCTGTTTAATATTCAATATCTCTGCAACCACTTGATCGTAATTGTTGCAACTTTGCACATGACCTAATGATCGCTATGTCCCGAGGGGGACATTTTTTTCCTAGTTAACAAACTTATGGTTTTAAATTTTCTTTATTTAAAGTATACAAAATCGACCACCTCCTAGTCCAACAGTGTATTGAAAGGGCTTACCCCTTCATATTTGTGAGCTATTTCGATTTAACATCTTGAACGTATTTCAAATGATTTTCCCCGTGTTTCAGCTCACTACCGCACTGTTTTGAACATTACATTTATCCTTCCGGTGCGTTCAGTTACAGTGGCGTATCCTGGTAATGCGAGCTAGGCGTGCTGCTACTTAAAATGAATATGTACGCCTACTATTTAACCCCTTCCCCTCTTAATTTAAAAACCAACTATATTCAATTACGCAACGATAGTTATTCGGCTGGAAGAAAAACATTAACTAAATAATACATATTTTCACTTACAGGTTTCACTTGAAGATCAGATCTATTCTTCTTTCCTTTTGCATAAATTTCTCTGTTACAGCATCGTAAAATGTATTCTTCATTCTAACCTTGCTCAAAAGTTCCTTTTCAATGGACAATAGGCTGAGACTGGAGAGTCGATCTTGACCTTGTGTAGATCTGTGGTAACTGTGGATTCGCTTTAAAGCTGAAAACGATCTTTCTACAGAAGCAGTAGTTGCTGGAATTGTCATTATCAATTCTGCCAGTTTGAACACCTCTTTAAAGCCTGAACTGAGATCATTTTCAACTAAGAACTACAGTAACTCATGAACTGACTTGTTGCAGAACGCATCCGAACAATAAAGTACAAGTTCATTCTTCAATCTTACATAGTCGAACATCTTTCCATAAACGTCTTTTAATTTTTTGATGAGGTCCTCTGGAAAATTTTTCTTGTACCCAGTAGAAAAGGACAACGTCTGATAATGCCACAAGGAGGCAGCAGACATAATGGGCTAGTGAAAAATGCTGAACTTATTTTCACTTCCAGTTATACGGACAACCGGGACTATCATACCGAGATGAACGGTAACATATTTAAAGAGTGGATTGAAAATACTCTTCTTCCGTCCCTAGACAGACCATCCTGTCTGATAATGGACAAAGCATCATACCACAACGATATGGCAGAAGAAGACAAAATCCCGACATCTTCGTGTACAAAAGATGCTACAAAGCTTTGGCTCAGAAAAGAAGACATTCCATTTAACGATGGGTTTCTGAAACCTGAATTACTGTTCCTTGTTAAGAAATCACAAAAGACCAAGATATTCCATATAGACAAGTTGATTCAACAGCATGGTCATACGTGTTCGAGACTGCCACCTTATCATTCACATTTAAAACCAACTGAACTCGTTTGGGCAAAAGTTAAAGGACAGGTGGCAGCTGAAAATAAAACTTTCAAACTATGCAATATGAAAGAACTAACATATGCTGCCCTCTCGCAGATAGACAAAGATTATTGGTGTACCTAAATGTGAAGACCATGTCTTAAAAGAGGAAAATGACTATTGGAAAAAAGATGGACTGTCGTTCGTTCAGCCGAGAATAGTCATCAATATGTTTGACTCGTCTGACTCAGAATAAGTGTGTAAATACTTTATATGTTTTATATGTTTTCTCCTCCATCTATGTGTATATGTAAACCAATTCATTTCCTTTTTATCTCCGCGATTTCCCTACTATTTTTAATATACACAGTACTTTCACCTCTTCATGCATCCATTCACGTTATAGTATAAAAAGTAACATTTACAACGAATAGGCGTTATTATTCTCTCAAATATTTCGAAGGGAAAAAAAAGGACCTCATGTAGTAATCAGTTAACAAACCCCTCTAACATTCGAATTGTATAGACGCCTATGCCGAAAATATGCAACTTCCTTCATTTACGGTAAATTATTTTCTTCCAGGACAAAATAATTACTTCGTTAAAAAAGATCAAAGGAATTAGCCGTTGCTAGAAAAGAACACTACCTGCAACATTTAATTTTATAAAAACTTTGGGACATTGAAAATATAAGACCACATGCAAAAAATCATGTTTATAAGTGCAAGGAATATGGAGATATTTGAAGTCAATCGTCGACCGATCTTTTTGAAACGCACTATAGTTTTACACAAGTAATGTAATAGTAAGGGTAGAGGAAAGCCAAAGAACACACGGAGAAGAGAACTGGAGATAGACATGTAAGGAATGAGGATGACATGGAAAGACCTTGAACTGATGGCACGTGCAGAAAGACTCACTGAGGAGTTTAAGGGTGATAATGGAGAAGAAGAAGAATATAATAGTAATAAATTTGTAAAACAAGTAATGTAAAAGTAAATTTTTACAGAAGTAATGTAGTATAACAGTAATATTTTTTACACGCGTAATTTAATATTTAGTACATTTTCAACACACGCAATGCAACGTTAATTTTTTAACAGAAGTAATATAATGTAATAGCAATCATTCTACTCAGGTAACTAAACGTAATAGTAATTTTTGACACGATCAATGTAATGTAATAACAGTATTTTAACATAGGTAATGTAATGAATAGTAATAATTTAACGCTAGCAATTTTATGTAATAACAATATTTTAACACAAGCAATGTTATGTAATAGTAATATTTTAACACACCAGTAATGTGATATAATAACAATAATTTTACGCAAGTAACATAATTTAATAGTGTGGCCGTACGGCGGATGATGTTAGTGTTGACGGTACTTGTCGTATAGTGGAACTCGTCTCACTATCCGATAGTAGGCAGCTAGGTGTTGATGATGCTATGTTAAAACCAAGCTTGACGATATAACATCACACGACATACAGATGATGGGATGGAGAACATCTGGCGAAAAGTACTGACTTCAAACAGCGGTGAACAACAATGATGTTTATTTACATCATCATCATCAGTTGCCATCTCCACAACGAAGGTTGGCTGTAATGGATCTCCAACGTCTTCTGTCTCTTGTCTTGATGGTGCACTCTGATAGACTCTTTCCTGTCCATCTCTTGATGTTGTCTTCCCACTTATAGCGCTGTCTTCCCCTTGCATGTTTGCCTTCAACTCTCCCTTCTGTTATGGTCTTCTGCAAGGTGTTATGCCTTTTTATGTGGCCAAAGTATTTTAGCTGTCGAACTTTGACCTCCCTCATTAGTTCTCTTTTCATACCTAGATTTTCTAGGACCTCCTTATTTGTTTTCATCTCTTTCCATGAGATTTACAGCTTATTTACAGCTAGTCATCAAATCCGCTGAAAATCATAATTCATGCCCAACCTTCCACCGAGGCCGGCCATCTCATAATACATAAAATGTTCATAGGCAACTTTTGAAATAAATCTCTCACTCCATCATTTTTCTCTTATATATGTGACAGTGCGAAGACGATGTGTTAGGAAGAATAAAAATTCATGTGTAATGTTGTCGTCACTCTCTCTGGCCTACTTTCACACACGTTCCGCAGTCACAGAAAAACTCTTGATGACAGGGGTCCCACTTTTATTAATGAAACCCTATCAGGTAGCATTTGAATCATACAGAAAACAATGTTGTCCACAAGTTTACTTTGTAGGTAATTCCTATACAACACCATATAACCAAGCTATTTAGGTATTCTCTACGTAACACCATATAACCCAGCACTGACTGCTGGACTCTCTGAAATAAAATGAAAGAAAATAAACTAGCATCGTACTAATGGACTAACATCAGCTTCGTAATAATACATACATATGTGTGAAAATATGCAAGTACATGCACTTATATGTCCATGTGTGAGTGTATGTTGTGTGTGGTGTTACACATGTGTGAAAATATGCTAGTAGATGCGCTTAAATGACCATGTCTGTGTGTGTGTTCATGCAGGTCTATGTATATGTGTAATCATACTATAAACATATCTCAGTCAACAATAATGCCTTCATACTCATACTAAACATCAACTACACCATCACGCGAGAGAAAACTTAAATGAAGCACTTCTATCTATAATGAAATATTATACACAACTCACTGGTATAAATGACCACATTCGATCAGTATCTTAGAGGCTTAGCTGCTCTAAAGAACAAGCAGATATAAATATATATATATATATATATATATATATATATTTATATATATATATATATATATATATATATATATATATATATATATATATGTCTGTATGTCTGTATGTATGTATGTATGTATGTATGTAGTAACAGCCCTCATTAACGCTGTATGCATTTATGTAAATTTACTTTATGTAAATTCTAATGATTCGCCTATATGTCATGTTGTATTCTATTATATCATGTCAGTACATATCAATGTATTTTCTAGAGAATAAAGATTCTGATATGTATGTATATATGTATGCATGCATGCATGCATGTATGTATGTATGTATTCTATTCTTACAGCTCTATACTAAACGTAATAGGCATACGCTACTCACGGAGCTAGAGGATACGCTAATCTTTGTCTCACAATAACCACTGATGTAAAATTAACCACACTTACGGCTCACAAAAATGCAATATAACTATTACTTAACAATACACAAATAATAATAATAATGGTAATAAATACACACTAGAATTCCTCTTATAAATGCACTTAATACTTTACACATTTAACACACAGTCTCACTGTTGAAAATAGCGATGCGATATACGTGAAATTACACTAGAAAACACATACATTGCAAATCAGCTTCTATCAAACTGTTATAGATAGACAAACTCTACAAAGCAATAAATCCTAAACCTGAAAGGTCTAATATTACTTTATATTAAGTATTATAAAATGTACTTATATGCAAGCATATCTCTATGTCGTTAGTTCTCTTAGCACATACGCAACATATGCGTATCAAATCCTCTACCTCACTGGTGTATCGTACAGAGGATGCATACCGCACATGAAGGCGATCTGGCTTCTTTTCAACTCTCTGACTCGACTCTCTCACTGTTTCAGTTTCTTCTTCTTCTTCTTCGTACACTCTCAGACGTCCGCTTGAATGTTCTCAAAGAAAGCAGTAGTCAGTTTGAGGCTATTTGAATCCCCGTAAAGCTTTTCCACGAAAGGAGCTGGCGTCGGCCATATGCACTTTCTCTGTACCACATATAAAGGGCAACTTTGAAGCAGATGTTCAGCAGTCATTTTATCAGTGCCACAGTTACACTGATCGGTAGTTCCTATCTTTAGCTTGTTAAATAGATGGTATCTCAATCTGTTGTGGCCAGTGCGGAGTCTGAAGATTACCACTTGTTCTCTTCTGTGGAGCTGGTAGTAAGCATCATTCTGTGTGTGCCCTGGATGTTCTACATTCCATTTGTTTCTGTAACTGATTCTGATAAAACTCTTTGCCTCCTCAAAAGTTATGCTTGCATCAGGCTGAGGTAGATGTGAACCTTCTTTTGCCATTCTGTCAGCCTTTTCATTGCCGGCGATGTTACAATGAGATGGGATCCACTGGATCACAACACTTTTGAATCGTTGACAAAGTTTGTGAAGCACTACTCTGAGATCATCCAAGTCTGTATTATTTTGTCTTTTCAACGTTGCAATTACTGACTGTGCATCAGTAAAGAAAGCAACTTGTCTCTCTGCCGTTTCTTCTGTCAATATAACCTCTGCTGCAGTTTTCAAGGCCTCTGCCTCTGCTCTGAAGTTGCTGGAGAATCGTCCTGTCGCCACTGACAGCCTTTTTTCTGCACCAGTGCTTAAGGTCAGAAAGACACCCCCACCTCCATTTTCTGTTGCATTTGTTGCTGATCCATCTGTTTCAGTTTAAATCTACATTTCCACTCCTGTACCACATGATAGCCACGTCAAAATGTCAGGCTCAAGCTTTGCCCATCCATCTAGGGAGCAAATCAGGAGTGCTATGCTCAGTATGGATGACATGAGATCACATCTTAGTAAAGATTATCTTCCTAGACGCCCACAATTCAAGTTTCGCCCACTGATGGTTACATTCCCAATATCTCTTGCCTGGAGTCACACCTTACGGTTTCGTGCTCAACAAGATGTTTTCCTCTGGTGTCAGACAGCGCCGAGATGTCTAAAAATGTAAGGGCTGTCTACCATTAGATCTTCTGCGCCTCACACGTTTGCCTTCTTCACGGATGGCAAAGGTGTGTTTCGTTTAAATCGCCCATTCCCGTGTGTGAATGCCAACATGAGCACAAATATACACCATAGACAAGATCGACAACTATTACTCAATCAAAAATTACACCTTTCTGGCCACACGATCACATATATAATCTGACGCTGTCTTTAAGATTTCTAGCTCATCTATTGTTCTGTTTCTTCAGGATTCCTAACTCTTGATACGGCCCGTAGGTCTAGTGGAACTAGTTGATTTTTAAATTTGATATCAGGGCTGTTTATTTGCATCACTAGTCATTTGTTCCACGCTGCCCCTAGCTACTGTCTATTGTCTCTACATCCAACACAACATACCTGTTCGTCTTGTAGTCTTGACAACTTGTTAACACAAATCCTGAACTGGCGACATTGTCTTTCTTGTCTTTATCTATCATCTATTAACGGTGGCGTTAGAGCGTCTTGTTGGTTCGGCAAAATAATTTGGTACAATACTGTGGCCACAGCAACCAACCACCTTCAGTGGCTTGTTCGCCAAAATGATGAACCATCAAAACATCGCTCGCCACTACACAACTTTAATACATAGCAAACTTGCTATCCTATGTTAAGCGCGTTTCAAAAACATAATGACTTAATCTTTCTCCCGATTTTACATTCCCCCCCCCCCCCCCCCCCCCCCCCCGTTCTCTGCTAAAATGTGTTCACCCTTGCAACACTTTCTCGTGTGTGTTTGTTTTTGATCGCTCACCAAAACCTTTCAAGGGACGTAATTTAAAGTCAGCTCTCTTTGCTGATTAAACTCAAAACCCATACAATCTTCTTTAATCTTCTTATTAAAACATTACCATGCAAATCAGTCACACCATTATTTCGAACTCACATGAAATACCAAACCAAAACACAAAGCTACATCTCCCAAAAGGAACCTACGGAGGTACCTCCCTTGCCTCAAAACACTCTTCTGCTCATTTCGCTTCCCCTTAACAAAGACATATAGTCTATTAACAACTCTATTTAACTTTCTTAAACCATTTTTCTGTACTCTCTTTCATTCTTAAAGTCCCAGGCTAGCGGTCACAATTGTAATATTTTTACACAGGTCTGTCATGTAATAATACTGTTAGATAGCAGAGAAACCCCACAGTTGACACAGGTCTTACTGTGTGGTTATGTTAGTGTACGCCGGGTCCACAACAGAGGACTCCATCAACGCAAGGGTCTGAAATAAGTCATGAGGAAGTTAGTTGAAGTGGGTGTCATCAGTCAATACTCTATTAGGTTTGAGTAACATCGTTGATTTAGTTTTTGTGACAGAAATGTCAGTTCTCTATTGCTCGCGTTCCTCTTCTCTCGGACACTATTGATCTGCCTCTCATTTTACGTATTGAAACCCTGTGTGTCTTTAATTGTTTACACTTTCTTCCTTTATTCATGTCATGTCTGCTTTTAATTGGCCATCCCTTGTGAGACAAGACATAGGTGGGACAATATTGTCCTTAAGTCATGCTGGTCAATTTTTTGCAGTGATACCAATTGTTTATATGAAGATAACAACTGTGAATGGGGATCGCGCGGACTAAAACGTTGTGACGAAATGGACGATATCTTCAAGATCTTTGTTTCTCTCCAGCAGTATCGGTACATTTGTGGTACTGATTTTTATTATGTGCTCTCAAGTATCGCACTTTCCTTTCTTTCTTTCGTCGTTATTTTTTCTGGTAAGTACCAGATATTTGATTTTATCAAATCATTCGACACTCCTCTCTGTGATGTCACCTGTTTGTTACCCGGTCATCCTGTCTTGCGGTGAGCAGCTGAGATAAGATAGTCGCAGGCGTGTTTAGATTGAACCGCTGATAAGACGACTCGGTTGGTAACCCAGTTGAGAAAAAACGGAATTTTGCGTACTCATACGACTAATAACGAGATTACTGTCTGTGTGAGACATGTGGGCAGACAAGTGTGACATAATCGCTTCTGGGCAGACTTGTTATGGCAACATTACTTTCTAATAAAGTAATAAGTATTACAGCTCACACATGTTGTTGCTACGACATGTTTTATGATGTTGGCCACTATTCTAGTGAGCACGTTTAAAGTTACGCATTAAGGGTTTTGAGATGCTATAAATATTTGATGTTTTCACACTTCACGGTATTTTATTGAACGCAAATTTTATCAAGTTGTCTAGGACTATGATGACGTGGTACGTTGGTATGCTAACGCATTTGGACCCTTCTATAGACTGAGGTCCAAAAAAGTATGTATATGTGCTTCATTGACTATAAGAAGGCTTTTGACAGAATCCATCATGAGAAAATAATTGAATGCCTCAAAGACATAGGTATTGATGGAAAAGATATAAGAATACTCAGTAACTTTTATTGGGAGCAAACTGCCACAGTAAGATCGGGAAGGAATTATTCACCATACATAGACATAAAAAGAGGTGTCAGACAAGGTTGTGTGCTGTCCCCCTGCCTATTTAATTTATACACCGAAAAAATTTTCAAACAGATACAGGAAATACCAGGACTGAACATCAGTGGAAGATCAATAAACAACCTTAGATATGCAGATGATACCGTGTTGTTAGCTGAAAGCGAACAGGAGTTACAAGAACTAGTGAAGCAAGTGAACAGTATAAGTCATGAATATGGACTCGACATTAATATTGAGAAAACTAAAACTATGATAATTAGCAAAACAGACGATAAACCCACATTAAAGATAAGCGTAAATGGGAAAATCCTGAAACAAGTCAAGAGCTACGTATATCTTGGTCATATAATAACGGAAGATGGCAGATGTGAAACAGAAATCAAGAAGAGAATAGGAATGGCCAAAGCTACATTCAACAACATGAAACATATACTGACATCCAAACAGTTATCTCATAAAATAAAACTGAGAATCATAAAGTGTTATATATATTCTGCATTTCTGTATGGTGCAGAAACATGGACGATGAATAAGCATTTGGAAGAAAGAATTGAGGCTCTTGAAATGTGGATATATAGAAGAATGGGGCGTATCTCATGGAAAGAGATGAAAACAAATAAGGAGGTCCTAGAAAATCTAGGTATGAAAAGAGAACTAATGAGAGAGGTCAAAGTTCGGCAGCTAAAATACTTTGGCCACATAAAAAGGCATAACACCTTGCAGAAGACCATAACAGAAGGGAGAGTTGAAGGTAAACGTGCAAGGGGAAGACAGCGCTATAAGTGGGAAGATAACATCAAGAGATGGACGGGAAAGAGTCTATCAGAGTGTACCACCAAGACAAGAGACAGAAGACGTTGGAGATCCATTACAGCCAACCTCCGTTGTGGAGATGGCAACTGATGATGATAGACTGACTTTGAAGAAGTCGGATGTGCTTTGCTTCACTCCCAGTTTGATCGTATTATTAGTGCAGAAGTATCTCTTTGAGATTTGGCTTGAGGGTCAGCCACAGTGATGGTTAAGTACAACCATGTTATTGAAGTCAATATGTTTTTTTCAGGGAGTGAGGATTTTATTTATGATTCGTTCGCAAACGTAGCAGGTATCATTTTCGGTTGACTGCACAGCAGCAACGCGCATATACAGCCTACTATGCTTTGACGACACTACTAATAATTAATCTACATGACTGAAAGACTGCACTGAATATTTATATGAATAGTAAGATGATTCCTGCCATAACTGATGTTTGATTGTGATGTAATAAATATGTATTATATGGACTCGGAACCAGAAGGAGTTCTCGGATGATTCCAATTGAAGTTTTGACTAACTGTTCATCATATTACTTATACTTGTTTATTAGCACGATTCGCTCAATTGAAGAACACTGCTTAATGTAGAATAAATTAGAGGGGTCCGTAAGGAAGAAATATGACGACACCCTCTACTCTCAAAAGTTGAGTAAAACACCGGTACCCTTTTGACCCTCAGCAACTTAGTGAACGAACCCGCTCAACAACTGGTGGCCAGCGTGGTTGTGAAACAACAGTTTTTATTTCAAAGCGAATATTCTAATGTCAAGAACATTTTTTTCGAACTTTCCCTTCGATCAACATTGCATGAAAACGTACAAAATTCCAGACGCATGCGTACTAATGACATAACTGACGTCATAATCTTGTCAATATCACGAAGACAGCCGTTGCAAACTTTTTGTTCAACAAGGCAGCGAGATTGAAAGTATTCAAAATGACTCAAACGATTGAACAACTCCTATCAAGGATTGATCATTACTGCATGCCATCTGCATAGTTCTTTGGCGCATGCTTACACTGTCGGAGATTGTCGTTCTTCAAAAGCTAAGTACTTTTCGTGCCTTACGCAATGTTGGTCCATGTTGCCCTTTCACAGGCATGTTTTTAATGTCCTCTTTTAAATGTTCAATGTTTTCTAATATGTATTTATGTGGTTTTGTACACCTCAGAGGGCGGTTGGTGGGAGTTTCAGATCAACTAACACATCTCCTGACGGTCAGTGGATCTGAAACCGGTCTATAGGGACTGATTGACTAAGTTCGTTTCGTGAAAGATCCCTTGACATAATTCTGGGCATACTCTGTTCACGCCGGATTCAGTCATCATTATATATATTCTAGCTGTGAAGTTCTGTATATATCCGTTGTATTATTAGTGTCTTCAGTTTCATTTTATTAATTTTTGTCTTCTGTTTTTCAAATATCCGTTAAGCCTAAATCTTGCTATCATTTATTTTCACACATAAAATCGTGACGTCATATGTTCTTCTTCTTCCTCGTTCGCCCTGAAAAGGACGGTGGTTGCGTTGTGTCTGTTTACGCCGTAGCTGTGATATCTGCACCTTTCGGTCGACACATCCGACTTCTGCACGGCATTTTTTAGGGACCGGGTTTGCCTTCCCATTTCGATCCGTACTCGCTCAGCCAGACTGCACTGCTGCAGACTGTTTTCAGGACCACCACGTGGAGGTGGAGTACGGTCTTGATCAGCTCTGGTTCGCTGATCCTGATGCAAGCAGTCAAGCTATGGGTCGCTGACTGCATTCACTATTGCTGCATCTTGGGGTCCCACGTCATATGTAAAGAGTCCATTTCTTGTGCACTTTTCTTAGATGGGTTTTTGTGCTTTGACCCACTTCTTGAGTTCTGTATAGTTCATCACTTCCTGTACTTTTATTCAGTTTCTAGAATCATTTTTATGTTGGTAAATCGTAATTGTGATGTGAAATTGTGCTTGTAAAAACTTTTGTTTACCGTGTTGTACTGTTATTAATTCAAATTACTTTAATAATATAATATAATAACTTTATAATTATGATAATATAATACTTGTGATTAATTTGCCTAAAATACTTGATTACTAATATGATTGCAGCAAAATGCACTAGTAGTCCACGTAACCACTATGTATACATCCTGCATAGGGCATGATCTTATAAAATATTGCGAAATAAATATAAATTTAGCTCTTACCTTAAATTTGGTAAGCATATTGAGGGGTAATTAATGGACTGGTCTAGTCATAGTACTATTTTGGCCATTAGGCACATATAATTGATTGATTGATTTATATAGGTGATTAATACATATAGTTGATTAAGTAAGTATATTATTGGTTTAAGATGTCAACTTTAGAGTACTTTGTGAAGCTTGGGGAAGCAGTTTGATACAAAAGGGAAGCACGTAAAGAATTTTATTATTATTTGATTGACTCAGGGAGTCATACATATAGTTACTATGGATATTTTTGATCATTTTCTCCAGGAGGGAGAAATATTACGTTTAATGGGGGTAAGCTGTGAAGAATATTCCACAAAACATTTCTTACTTCAAATGAGCCAGGATCTTAAGGAGTTTGCTTTGTTTAGGTGTAGATATGTCCCTTCACAGGAGAAGGGAATGATAGTTTCTAAATTATTATCCACTATTTTGTATGATGAAGGAAAAATGACTACTCGGGACGGTAGTAGTATTGAGTTGAACGAGTTGAAAAAACCATAACGAAGCATAAGGGTAAGGAGATTACCCTTACTAATGAGCTGATACAGCAAAAAGGGGAATATGAGAAGAGTTTGTCAGCAATGGATTTTGAAAATGCTGTATTGAAGAATAAAGTGACGTTGTTGATGGCGGATAATAAGAAATTGGATGAATTTTCTCTTAGTCAAAGGAAAGAGTTGGAGGATAAGTTGATCTCATTGAAACAGATGTTGGATGACCAGATAAGTAAGGCGAACTCTTCCACATAATTGAGAGAAACCCGAGGCCTGTAAACAGTAAATTAATATGAAACAAATATAAAGGTATGTTAACGGGCTGATCACCCGTTTGCCAGTCACTTTGATTACGGAAACAACAGCAAATGGATTGATTTGCCATTGCCCTAAAGACGCCAATAGGCGTGATGGGAAACAATGGCAAAGAAAACCTATCTGCTGTTGCCCTAAGACGCCACTAGGCGTAATGGCCACTGACTGCTTTGACGGTCGGTGGCTAAGGACGGAAGAAGAAGAAGATAAAGGTATGTTATCAGGCACTCGCAGGAAATAAAGAAGTAAAACACCAGACAACAGAAAAACAACAGACATGAGTGGCTTACCCAGGATTTGAACACTGGAACTTCCGTGCGACAACCCCGCCTAGCCATGAGGGCGAATCACACTATCCGCCCTGCCATCTACGCATAATCACAAAATGATGTTTCAATGGCAGGTCAACAGTGCGAACCACAATACATGACACCAGAAGTCCACCATGGGCAGTTCAGCCTATTAATGACGCAATCACCTCTGTTATATTTCTATCAAGCAGTATAGACCGAATCCAACAAGACAAGGACCTTAATACTGTGTCCAGCAAATGATAGTAGACTAGAACAGTGAGAACAGGATAGTGGGTAGGTTTGGTGATGATTCGCTTGCATGGCTAGGTGGGGTTGTCGCACGGAAGGTCCAGTGTTCAAATCCTGGGTAAGCCACTCATGTCTGTTGTTTTTCTGTTGTCTGGTGTTTTACTTCTTTATTTCCTGCGAGTGCCTGATAACATACCTTTATATTTGTTTCATATTAATTTACTGTTTACAGGCCTCGGGTTTCCCTCAATTATGTGTAATAAATGTTTATACAATACCAAACCTACCCACTATCCTGTTCTCACTGTTCTAGTCTACTATCATTTGCTGGACACAGTATTAAGGTCCTTGTCTTGTTGGATTCGGCCTATACTGCTTGATAGAAATACAACAGAGGTGATTGCGTCATTAATAGGCTGAACTGCCCATGGTGGACTTCTGGTGTCATGTATTGTGGTTCGCACTGTTGATCTGCCATTGAAACATCATTTTTTGATGATGCGTAGATGGCAGGGCGGATAGTGTGATTCGCTTGCATGGCTAGGCGGGGTTGTCGCACGGAAGGTCCAGTGTTCAAATCCTGGGTAAGCCACTCATGTCTGTTGTTTTTCTGTTGTCTGGTGTTTTACTTCTTTATTTCCTGCGAGTGCCTGATAACATACCTTTATATTTGTTTCATATTAATTTACTGTTTACAGGCCTCGGGTTTCCCTCAATTATGTGTAATAAATGTTTATACAATACCAAACCTACCCACTATCCTGTTCTCACTGTTCTAGTCTACTATCATTTGCTGGACACAGTATTAAGGTCCTTGTCTTGTTGGATTCGGCCTATACTGCTTGATAGAAATACAACAGAGGTGATTGCGTCATTAATAGGCTGAACTGCCCATGGTGGACTTCTGGTGTCATGTATTGTGGTTCGCACTGTTGACCTGCCATTGAAACATCATTTTTTGATGAAGCGTAGATGGCAGGGCGGATAGTGTGATTCGCTTGCATTGCTAGGCGGGGTTGTCGCACGGAAGGTCCAGTGTTCAAATCCTGGGTAAGTGTTACGGTGTTATTTTAAATGACGGCGTCTGCTGGGGTTTAGCCGTGCGCAACGTTTAGGGGTCAATAATATTAATAGGATATGTCGATATTTTACGGTATACTGAACGCGAAATATATGCTAAGATTATGACGCATTCGCGTTGGGAAGGTCTAGCTGGGTGACTTGGTTACATTGCCCTTGTTACGCTATCCGTCAAGCAGAGAAGTCGTGTCTTGTATTTCTTCCAAGGAAAGGCCTAGTATATAGCCTATATATGAATCAATGTAGAACTCAGGGTCAGTTCGGATTAATCTAAAGTAGGAGATTATTAAGTAAATTAAATAATGGAAGGAGAATCGTATTATGATTCAATTTGTAGCTGTCAAGAACTCATGCGCTCATTTCTGGCTGTTGACTATAGCAGCGCATGTATATAGCCATGATGTTCATCTGACATATTTTTTTGACACGGACGGACATGAATACTATGCACGTAATTTCTAATGAACTACATATGAATGTATACAAATGTGAACTGTCTTCGTGCGTCAACTTGTAATAAATATTGGACTCGAATCGAAGGCTTACCCACATTCCTTTGATTACGTTTGATTGCTTCAACTTGCATTGTTGATGGTCCTTTGACCTGATGAACTCTTTCTTGTAGGAAGTTTATAGTAATAATGGATCAGTTGGTACGGAACCGAGGTTTGCTTGGACACAAGTTGTGTAATGATAAATAAGCAAGCATACCAACTAAACTTATAATAATCGAACGAAGGACCCTCCAACACCAGTAAACCACCCACGCAACAGTGGTGGCCAATGTGATGTGGAACTGGAATTTAATTGTAAAAAAATACTCAAAGATTATCGAGTTGAAAGAAATAATTTTCCTTCGAGCGAAATGAACACTTTTTGTATCTACACCGATGACGTCACACCCCCTTGACAACAGGATGAATCAGCTGTAGCGATGGCAGCCGCCTTTCAACGTCTTTGAAGAAAATTATTTATAAACGCTTAATCGAACATTGGAAAATAGATTCAATCAACATTAGTTTGAAATATAGGTCCTACTGTCCGTTGGCGAAGCAAGCATTGTATGAATCTATCGAGGCAAAAAGATAAGTAACTTATTTGAAGGTTACAATAAGTTAATCTTATTTGTCCGACAACGCCATGTTCTTTTTTTTTTAGCCATGTTAAATATTGTTTCTGTCTTTTTACATGTAGTGGGTATGGATGGGCGGCGGATTAAAATCAATTCTATGGCTCCTTGGATGCCATGAACTGATTTTAATTGTTCTTAGGGTCGTGAATTAATCGCATTTCGCGAAGAACGCGTCGAAAACATTACCGGTGGTTGTTTCATTCGGACCTGCATTAATTCACCTTGTATGTTAGGTGTCTAGTTCTGTTAAATAACCGTTGTATTTTACCATATTCAGTTTGATTTTTATTCAGTTACAGTCATATGTTCGTAATCTATCCTGTTTATTCTAATCTGGCTATCTTTAATTTTATTTAAATGTATTGTATTAACGTCAAATGAGTCCTGTGACGTCATTATTCGTAGTGCCAAATATGTTCTTTTACTTCAGTTAACCTTCACCCTTCTATATTTCCGGTTAGTAGACTTGGTTTTATAATATCATCTATTTTTGTGGAAATGTCCCTTTTGTATTGTGCTACTGTACTGTAAAGCCTTGGTTAATCATTTGTATTGGAAATAGCCCGTCTTCAGAATGAAACAGCAAGATTTCAGGCACAAAGTGTTGCTGCAACCTAGAATGATAACGCACAAAATGGGTCTTCATCCAACCAAAACAAACATTTTTACAACTTTAAATTACCCCATTTTAAATTAAATTTTGATGATTTATCATCATTTTTATCAAGATTTGAACAGACATGCAAATCAAATCACTTGCCTAAGGATACATGGGTACTTAAGTTAAATGAATTTTTAGATGGGGAACCATTGACGGCATCTCTGAATGCTGACCCAACAATAGCTAATAATTATGACGCTATTAAAACCTTACTTTTACGAAGGTTTCATTTGGACGAAGAAAGTTGTAGGTTAAAATTTAAAAATATCTTACCTGACTCTCCTAAAGACTTTGCAGGGTTTATTGCGAACATTCGCAATACATTTAATAGATGGCTTGAACTGGCAGATGTCAACAAATCATACGACAAATTAGTTGATTTGTTGTTACGTGATAAGGTATTATCCTCTGTCAGCCCACCATTCTTCGCATATTTGCAAGAACGAAAGCCAGTTACCATTGATGAGTTAGAAAAAATTTCTTTGAACTATTGCAATGCGCATCCTAATGCGAACATTTCTAACTCTTTGATAAGGGAACCTCTACCTGTGGCTTCCAATATGGCATACTATAACAATAACAAACCGAGACCTCATAGCGTAGACAGAAGTAGGTTCAAGGGAAATTACAATGTCAATTTTCATAAAGGACATAATAATAATAATAATTTCAACAATAAAAATGATTTGAACAGAGGAAGATCACGAAATAGGAATTATTCACAGCAATCAACCTACAACAACAGTCAACAGAACGCTAATTATAATAGATCAAATAACTACAATAATAAAAGCAATTGGAATGCTAATAATCATGGCTCGAGACATCGAGATAACAGTTACTACAGGGGACAACGAGATAATTCTAACGATTATTCCCGTAATCGATCTCATTCTCATGGATCATCCCATTTTCACCATAATACTGGTGCAGCAGTTACAAATGATACAACCCCTAGTGTTCAGGTTCCACCTAACGATAATGCAATAGTCTTCTGCTGCATGTTTTGCTATAAATTATAACGTGGCGAATAGTTGCCCACAATGCAATCTTATTTTTCAGAAGGCAAAGGAGACAGTGCTAAACTGCGGACACATTCCACCAGAAGTAGGTCTTGCAGCCAATGATGGAACAGCTCTCTGATTTTTAACAGAGGGATAGTTAACGGTTCCATAGTTTCTGTATTGAGAGATTCGGGGTCCACAACAATTGGAGTGCGACAGTCGCTGGTACATCCTAGCTGTGCAACTGGGGAATATGTCTGTTGCATGACTTTTGGGGGAACTATTGAGTTTTACCCCACAGCTATTATCCATGTTAAAACACCTTTTTTCACAGGGAACGTGAAGGTATGCATGCTAAAAAAACGATTGCAGATCTTATGGTGGGTCGCATACACGGCAGCAAGGATTGTTCACCAGAAGATATTATTGAATGGGAGAAACACAATCTATGCACTGGAAACGCCGTGACGACTAGAGCTCAGACTCAGCTCATGGAGAGTGTCAATGATAAGAAGATGGATGCAGAGAAACAGGAGGATATTGAGGTCAATTCACCTATTGACATGGAATCATTTGCAAACAAACAAAAAATTGACAAATCTTTAAACAAATTTTTAACCTAGTTAATAAGGTTGATAATCTAACTTCATGTAATAAGACCAAACATTGGTTTATTATTAAAAATGATATACTGATTAGATGTTTTAGTGATAAATCACAGGTAAAACAACAAGTGATGGTACCGGGTGCTTTTAGACGGTACATTCTTCAACACGCGCATGATTCGCAGTGTGCAGGACATATGGGATATACTCGAACACGATCTCGAGTATTGTCTTCATTCTTTTGGCCAGGAGTGTCACGGGATATTTCGCAGTATGTACGTTCCTGTACTACATGCCAGGAAGTGAAAGCACGTGGAGCTTTTCACACGGCGCCTATTCAGGCTTGCGATATTTCAGTACGACCTTTTGACAAGATGGCCATAGATATAATTGGTCCACTTCTACCATCTGCGAGAGGACATAGATTTGTTCTCACGTGCATTGATTTATGCACACGATGGCCAGAAGCCATTCCATTGAAGACCACCACTACCACAGATGTAGCTGATGCACTACATCTAATTTTTTCTAGAATAGGGTTTCCTAGAAAATTATTATCTGACCATGGGTCGCAGTTTATATCCGATACCATGAAGGAAGTAATGAAAACCTGGAACATTGATAGGAATTTGAGTAGCATTTATCATCCCATGAGTAACGGTGCAGTTGAAAGACTTAACCGTACGCTTAAACAACTTTTACATAAGGTTACTGTTAAACATCCTCAGGACTGGGACAGAGCACTCCCAGCTGTCCTGGTTGCTTACCGAGAGGTGCCACATGAACAAACTGGCTTCTCTCCCTTTGAGTTAGTTTTTGGTGCCCCTCCGAGAGGTCATATGGGATTGATAAAAGATTTATTAATTGATGCAGAGATGACTCAGGACACTCAGTCATCTTATGAGTATGTGATTAATCTTCGGAATAATATTATTGAGTCTTGCCAATTGGCAACAGCTTCTTCTGAGGCTGCAAAAGCTAAGGCTCGATCTATACAAAATTGATCTAGACGATTACGCCAATTATTCCCAGGCGATTAGGCTTATGTATTACTTCCTCACAATAACAATAAGTTATTGATCTCATGGACTGGTCCTTATAAGGCTATTGATAAAATTTCAGACGTTGATTACGTCTTAGATATCAAGGGACACAGAAAGATATTCCATATTAATATGCTCAAGCAATTTCATACACGTCCTATACACTTACAGTCAATTTTTCATGAACTAGATGACGATACGGTATCTACTTGTCATTATTCTAATTTGCCTGTTATACAGGAGGAAGAATCTTTTTTTCCTGAAGTGCAGATGCCTTTACCTGTACTTATTGTCCAATCTACTGAATCTTGGCGTGATGTGACCATTTCTTCTACGGTTACACCGCAACAGCATCAACGCATTGCTGATCTTCTACAATCATTCCCAGATGTTTTAACGGATGTACCAGTTTGCACATCTGTAATTAGTCACGATATTATTCTTAACGATGATACACCAATTCGTGTTCATCCTTATTCTGTACCTCTACATTTTCTGAGTAAGACATCTCAGGAACTCGAACAGATGATATCATTAGGTATTATTGAGACTAGTACATCTCCATTTTCTTCACCTTTAGTCATTGTCCGGAAAAAGGACAACAACATACGTTTATGTGTTGACTATAGGAAACTTAATGCGCAGACAGTACCTGATAGCGAACCACATCCTATCCTTGACGATTTACTTCCTCGTCTATCCAATGCTACACTTTTCACTAAGATTGACTTAACCAAAGGTTATTGGCAGATTCCACTAACCAAAAGAGCCAAATACTACACAGCATTCTCAACTCCACAAGGTCTTTACCAGTGGAACGTGATGCCTTTTGGGCTAATGAATGCTCCAGCTACCTTTATTCGCATGATGCGAAAAATTTTATCAGGTAGATCAGACATAATTACCTACATTGACGACATATGTTTGTTTAGTTCATCATTTGAGGAACATTTTTTAGGTCTTAAATCGGTTTTGGAAATATTGCGGGATAACCATTTAACCGCTAAACCAACTAAAATTCAAATAGCGTGTAATGAGATAACATTCCTGGGGCATATTATTGGATCAGGACGTATCCAAACAATTCCGAGTACGGTTTCTAAAATATTAAATTTATCTGTTCCTCAAACGAAGAAACAGGTTAGGAGTCTGTTAGGGTTAGTCCAATACTATAGCAGATTTGTACCTCACTTGTCATCCATCACGGCTGTCTTGTCATCGTTATTAAAGAAGAACATGCCATTAAGGATAAATTGGACAGACGAATGTGACAGAACCTTTCCCAGTATATTAAGAATTTTTTCATGCCCACCAGTATTAAAATTACCAGATGCTTCTAAAAAGTTTGTTCTACGTACAGATGCGAGTAATTACGGACTCGGGGCCTGTCTACTCCAATATCATGATGATATCCTTCATCCTGTACTATACATCTCACGCAAGCTGAAACCTCCGGAGACTAAATATTCGACTGTAGACCGAGAACTGCTCGCCGTGATCTGGGCAATTAACAAACTCGAAAAATGTTTGCTGGGATCACCATTTCTGATCCAGACTGATCAGAAATCTGTGGCAGCATTACGTCGTTCAAACCATAAAAGTCCAAAACTTGCACGATTTGCTATTGATTGGATCTTCATGTCCGATGAAACAAAAAAATATAAAGTTGAAGTGGGATGAAATAAAAAAATAAAATATACTAAGAAAAGATGAAACAAAAAAATATCACACCAATTAATATTTTAATTGTTAAGGTGATAGATATTAGATTATGATATTTCATATGAATAGTTAAAATGTATGAATTTTTTGTTGTTGTTCTTTTCTTTCTGATTGCTTTAATTTAATTAGATATCTATCCTTATACTTCATTTTCACACTCATTACTATGTTAATGCATACTTTAATATTTAGTTTTAATTGTCCGTACTTCTCAATTTTTATTTCTTTTTCTCTCTTATACTATTTCTCATTAGATATTAATTAGTTAGTACCATACGTACATATTATAATTAATTATTTTAATTTTAATTAGTTAGAATAATTTTAATAACACCTCACATTAGTTAGTCAATACATACATCAAATTAATTAGTTAATTAATTAGTGACAGTGACATTTCTTTATTTAATATAAGTTATATGTATGATATGACGTTGATTTTATTATAAGATATTACTGACATGACCGCGACACTGTTCTAGATAGAACATCGTAGGCCATACGTCGGGTTTTGTTAAATTTTTGATAATTTGATTAATATTGTTCAAAAAAAAAATCTATCTAATAGATTTTTTTTCCCCCGTCTGACAGGAAATCTGTTACGGTGTTATTTTAAATGACGGCGTCTGCTGGGGTTTAGCCGTGCGCAACGTTTAGGGGTCAATAATATTAATAGGATATGTCGATATTTTACGGTATACTGAACGCGAAATATATGCTAAGATTATGACGCATTAGCGTTGGGAAGGTCACGCTGGGTGACTTGGTTACATTGCCCTTGTTACGCTATCCGTCAAGCAGAGAAGTCGTGTCTTGTATTTCTTCCAAGGAAAGGCCTAGTATATAGCCTATATATGAATCAATGTAGAACTCAGGGTCAGTTCGGATTAATCTAAAGTAGGAGATTATTAAGTAAATTAAATAATGGAAGGAGAATCGTATTATGATTCAATTTGTAGCTGTCAAGAACTCATGCGCTCATTTCTGGCTGTTGACTATAGCAGCGCATGTATATAGCTATGATGTTCATCTGACATAATGTTTTGACACGGACGGACATGAATACTATGCACGTAATTTCTAATGAACTATATATGAATGTATACAAATGTGAACTGTCTTCGTGCGTCAACTTGTAATAAATATTGGACTCGAATCGAAGGCTTACCCACATTCCTTTGATTACGTTTGATTGCTTCAACTTGCATTGTTGATGGTCCTTTGACCTGATGAACTCTTTCTTGTAGGAAGTTTATAGTAATAATGGATCAGTTGGTACGGAACCGAGGTTTGCTTGGACACAAGTTGTGTAATGATAAATAAGCAAGCATACCAACTAAACTTATAATAATCGAACGAAGGACCCTCCAACACCAGTAAACCACCCACGCAACAGTAAGCCACTCATGTCTGTTGTTTTTCTGTTGTCTGGTGTTTTACTTCTTTATTTCCTGCGAGTGCCTGATAACATACCTTTATATTTGTTTCATATTAATGAACTCTTCCACGCGTGACTTGGCATTATTGCGTGAGGAAAATGATAAATTTATTATTGAATCTCAGAGAAGTAATGAGACATTTAGGGGTTTATTTGATAATTTGAAATCAAAATGTGACAAGTTGAGGTCCGATCATGAATCTTTGATTTCGGAGTATGTTAAGTTTAAATTAGAAGGTGAAAAAGGGGAGATTGAATCTCACAAGGACAATATTGCATCAAACTTGAGTGATGATTGTTTAACTGTTGACAGGGTGACTGCATTTGAAGCGTTACTCCTGAATGAGAAACATAGATATGCTGAACTGGAAAAGAAAATGCTACAGCAGACAGATGAACTTTCCACAAAATTGAATTAAGTTAATTCCTTACTTGGTAATGAGAGGATTATAACAACTAACTTAGATAAATTAAATAAGAAGCAGAGGCAGAAGATTGCATTCCTGACTTCTGAAGGTAATACATTAAGAAGGAGAGTTGATGGTCTGTCAGGTAAAAAGATATTGGTGAACAACAGACATGATAAACGTACATTACGACATGACTCAAGTACTAGGAGTGATATGAAAGTATCAACACACCCATTGGTAGTTAGGAAATCATTCCGGTGGAGATATACGTTCCCTCGACAGGATACTACTGCGAATTCTGAAAATAAATTTTGGCGACATGATCAGATTGAAACTGATCTTAAGAAAACCGTTCAAGTTGGGAAAAAGGGAAAAGATGTTCCTAATAAGAGTAATGGTGTTGGGGTTAGAATGAACTTAGATGGCAAAAATAGGACCAATAAGTCGGTCAGCAAGGTTTTCACTTTGCCGAGCAAGCAGGGGTCATCGACATGCTTTAAACCTACTGCTTTTAATACTAATAGGTATCATACTAAGTTCTATCATTATGATACACCACTAAATAATGATTCTCCATACATGAGTGATAGAAATAGCAATTTGCCTCAGCATACTAAGGGTGCACGTCACTCAAGTTCTCATGTTAGTGACAAGGGTTTTACTAATAAAAGTAACAGCTTTAGAGTTGGTATGAACTCAGTTGGTACAAGTAAAACCAATAAATCTTTAATTAAAGTTTTAAATTTCCCTCACAGGCAGTCGGATCCGACATGTCGTAAACCTACTGACTTATATACTGGTGTCGTAGATTTTTGATAGGAGAATTAAGACTTGGGTTGGTCCCTTCTGAATAGATTAGAATGAGTGATAGTCACAGTGAGAAGTAGTAATAGCAATAGATATCCACGAGTGAGGTGGTAGAATTGTGGTAGAGGCTGTCTCTGAGAGCGAGAAGTCTTCTCTCTCTCTCTCACCTATCTTCTACGACAGATTTAGAGTAGTCAGACAGTCTAACACATATACATTAAATATATATATAATTATAAACTCACGTGCACGCACATTCAAGTGACGACAGGTAGACACACAGACGTGGGAAACTATAACAAATGACTATATAAATATTCTAGAACGAGCTGACCAACACGCTGATTAATTTATTGTTAAGTTTATTTATCATTGTAAACTTACGTCACAACATGTAAAATTTCATCAAAAAGGCATATACACAAAGTCATAAACAAATCAAGGAATGCTACAAGAACTGATAGACCCACAGTTATTATCTTCCCTCGATGATTAGCCCACAGTCCCGTTAGGAGAAAGATGATAGCACAAAGAGTCCCAGATACATATGATTGAGTCTAAGAGTTTTCCCCGTTTAAGGTATGAACAGACCTGATACTATAATCTAGTTTAAGGGAAAATATCGTTAGCAAAACAAACTTGCATGAAGAAAGTTATGACAGCAAATAAGTGCCAAAATACAACGGTAAAATAACACTCAGACCTGCGTTCACTCTATTCATTCAGCCGTGGCCACGTGCGCACATTTATACTTACAGCTTTGATCGCTGCCTCTGGGATCATAATTTTCTTCTAGGACCTTCACACAACCCGTAAATGCAGTCTTGACCAAGAAATCCCCAGTTCCAAAAAGACGTACTGAATTCTCTGTCTCAGGGAACGATTCCTTGGGTGTTCTTATTTTTCGGATGTCTGTTTAAGTCACATAAAAGTTGTCCAGGCACGAAAGTTAGCAGAGCACAGTGTCACTAGCGTAGGTTTCTAAAAATGAGGAATGTCAGGTCGGGTGCCTTATCTCAGTATATGACTATATTTGGTCACCACACTACTTTTCAAAACTCTGTCGGAATGTTACTGATATTTTGCTTGCCACAACGGGCTGAACTGTACTTAAGTGTTATTCTGGAAGAATTAAATCTGGCGCGATAGGCCTTTTACTTCATTTAACTGTTACAGTTCATGTAATGAAAGTGCATAAGTTCTTCACAGATAATGTTCACGTACTAGAACGCTGGCAAAGTTTGGGTACCACAGTTTTCACTGAATAAGGGAAAAAAAACACATATAAATAATTATACATATCATAACTGATAATTTAAACTGCAAGCGTGGCTTGTCTTATAGTTTAACACTTCCCGTGGAATAAGTTATAATTAAAAAATCAATTATCATGAATTAGGAATACTTACGTATTCCGTCAACACTCATGAGGCATATAGCATTTATAAGTTAGTTTAAAAATATATTCTCTCGTCTGATTATTTAGCAGTTAAATTAAATTCATTATAGCTACATGATTTATAAGCTAGAAATTATAATTTATTCTGCTTTCCACTGTAACTCATCAGCTAGAGAATACAACCGACGTATAAATATTCACTCTGCCCAAAAGAAACTAGTGAAATATGAAATAAGCGATTTCACTTTATCACTTGACAAAATACTAGATATAATATATTTTTACCTCAAACAGAACTACAGGTAGTCGCCCAACTTAGAATCATACGCTGAATATTTATGGAAGTCTAGAAAATCGACAAATTGTCGAAACAAACTGAGAAACTTCGCTATACAGCTTATTCTGTTCCGAGCAACCTGTCTACTGCGAATTTAGAGGCCTGAGTGAAAATAAAATCTAACTCCCTCCAGTATATATGAAACACCAGACAAAGATGTCCACTATTTCCATAAACTACGCCATAGCCTCCCCTTCTCTTAACACCTCCTGTACATAGATGCATGCCGTAACTGCCATCAGTGCGTCTATGAAACCTCCTATCCTCATTACTGAGCGAGGAGTGAGTGGCAGATCACACTTTTCGCTGAGAAAGGTAACCGAGAAACTACGTGTCAGGTGGAATATCCCAGACACTGTCTGCTCTGTGCGAATGCGTCTGGCGCGATTCACACCTCCGTCCAGCTATCGGACCGTGAGCGCTCATGGCAAGTGCGAGAAACGCTGTGACACGAAAGTTAGAATGGGAAAATAGTAATATATATAGTCGCAAACGTACGAATGCGAAAAAAACACAGGAAAAGGATAAAAATGATAAAAAAATAGAGGATACGGGTGAAAGAAAAAGAAGAGGATATAGGCAATTTATAGATCATAAATGTCTACGTGACAACTGGTAGTTATCATCCTAGGTTCAATCAGTATGATTCATCATCGAATAATGATAGTAGATCCATGAGAATGAGAAGGTTAAATGTCCCTCAAGTGACTAAATATGCACACTACCATTGTTCACAGTTTAGTGATAGCGATACTACTTATATTGGGAAAAGTGCATATTCTCGCACCGTTCTAGTGCGCAATCTGCCACAAGGTACTACATGGCAGGCACTTGGTAATTTCTTTAATTACACGGCAGACGTGAGGTTTGTGCGTCTGTTGCCACCTACCAATAACAGGTATGGTGACGCTGTAGTTACATTTCGTAACAATAGAGATGCTCGTATGGTTATCGAGCGTGACAATGGTGCATACTTTCATCACCATTCTCTCAAGTTACAATTAGTATCTGATTCACGCGGATAACATGTTGTCACATTCTTGATGACTCAGCATGGTCAGTCATCATTTCTTTTCTTTCTTATTCATCTATTCTTATATAGATTGGTTAGTGCCTTTCTTGTAGAAAACATTTTTTTTTTTTTTTGGTGACATCTCTATTTTGTACACATGTTTTCTTTCTTATGTAGTTTTAACATGCCTACGATAGACAGTAACGTGGTTGATTGTTCTAACTATGCTCAGCCAATGCAGCATAAGTTTGTATGTCGTCTATTTGTCTTGAGAAAAGACAAGCTTGTGAATTCACATGGACTACATAAGCTAACATCGCGACCACTAAATTTATAGGGAACTTTTTTATTAAATACCTCCTATTTTGAGGTCAACATGTGTTACTACATTTTACGCAAATATCTCTCCGTCAGATACGGGCATTGTCAACTTCAGTGACGTTATCATTCAAGATCAAGTAATCGATTAATAGAATTCACATACGAAGCACGAGACAGTTCCACATCAAACGTAAAACAATGTTGCGAGTTTAATTGGCTGTACGATCGAATGTACATCACGAGCGTACTGATTTTCGACTCAAGTGTTGATGAATTAAGAATACGTATACGCTCAACATATCCTTCCATGCTTGTTGTCATACGTACCTGCAACTGATAATTTTACAGACGTTTGAACACTTCGAAACTACAACTCTAGTGTCCAGGACATACGTGATCATGAATCGGGTGCATGAAAACTGAAACATTCGTAATACGTACAATGCACTGAATTCTCTCTCACATATGGAGAAGAACTTGTCAATTTCGTTCATAATTCAATTGTAGGATTTTGGACTCTGGTTAATGTCCATAAGTCTATCGCTCGCCGTGATATAGTCTACTATAAAAAGGTGCTCGAACTTAGGATTGAACGTTGGGATAGTTATACTTACGCAGTATCGTTTGAAATCAGGACCATCTTAGCTGAATGAACTTTTTCATCGAACGTATTAACCGGTACACTTCATACGGACAGGAACTATTAACGGATTCTTCATCTATAATGACACTATAGATTCAAAAACTTTAATGTGATGAAATAAAGAGAAACAAAAACACAAAGTTTGAAAACAAACATTATCATACAAATAATTAATATAATTATGGTAGTTATGTAACTATTAATATTATAGGTATGTTAAGTACTCACTTTAACGTTATTTGTTTTTATAATAATAATAATAATAAATTCTTTAAGCGCCAAACACGGCGCATAAGGCAGAAACCAGTGCTCTCCAGGTTGTTCGTTGTGACGCCACTCCTCTTAGCTCTTGCACATTATTTAGGCCCAACGTTCTTCCTTCTCTTATTATTGTTCTTCTGAGTGTTTCTTTTGGTCTTCCTTTTTTCCTCTTACCCTCAGGAACCCAAGTGAGCGCCTGTAGTGGTATTCTGTTTGTTTTGCATTCGTAGGACATGACCGATATATGACCATCGTCTTTTCCTTATATAGTCGGAGACATATTTCTGCCTAGAGTCTTCTCTTATTTGTCGATTAGTCTTGAATTCTTTCCAACTGATGTTCATGAGTTTTCTAAGACATTTGTTCTCGAATGTATTCAGCTTGTTCTCCAATGATTTTGTTATTTTATATAAGGCAGTGTATTATTTGTTATTAGTGGATAGATTAATTTAATTAAGTTTTTAATTAGAAAATTAATTTACATGTAAAAATTTTGCAAACATATTATTTAATTTAATCTATTAATTTTATTCCTTCTATTTCTTTTCTTACATGTATATTGTCTCATGTTTCTTACATTGTTTCTTTAACTCCAATACAATATTTTAGTTTAGTTAATTAGATGTAAGTCTAATTACATTTTACATTCATTACTCCAATATATTTCATTAGTGATATTCTCAGATTTTGTTTAATACTCAACATACTAATTTAGTTACAACATACTTTTAATTAAGTAGATAGTCACTCACTATCCTTTCTGACAGTTGACTTTTCTTTAGTTAATTTAGCATATTTTTCATGTATTTTATGACATGTAGTATATTGACGACGACTTGCGACAATGTTCTATTCAGAACATCGTAGGCCGTACGTCGCGATTTTCTTTAAAAAAATTTTTTTGAAATAATTAAACGAGTTATTAGCTTAATATAAAAAAAATCTATAGAATAGATTTTTTTACCCCCATCGGTCAGGGGAATGATACGACATGTTTTATGATGTTGGCCACTATTCTAGTGAGCACGTTTAAAGTTACGCATTAAGGGTTTTGAGATACTATAAATATTTAATGTTTTCACGCTTCACGGTATTTTATTGAACGCAAATTTTATCTAGTTGTCTAGGACTATGATGACGTGGTACGTTGGTATGCTAACGCATAATAACGATGTATTTGGACCCTTCTATAGACTGACTTTGAAGAAGTCGAATGTGCTTTGCTTCACTCCCAGTTTGATCGTATTATTAGTGCAGAAGTATCTCTTTGAGATTTGGCTTGAGGGTCAGCCACCGTGATGGTTAAGTACAACCATGTTATTGAAGTCAATATGTTTTTTTCAGGGAGTGAGGATTTTATTTATGATTCGTTCGCAAACGTAGCTGGTATCATTTTCGGTTGACTGCACAGCAGCAACGCGCATATACTGCCTACTATGCTTTGACGACACTGCTAATAATTAATCTACATAACTGAAAGACTGCACTGAATATTTATATGAATAGTAAGATGATTCCTGCCATAACTGATGTTTGATTGTGATGTAATAAATATGTATTATATGGACTCGGAACCAGAAGGAGTTCTCGACTGATTTCAGTTGAAGTTTTGACTAACTGTTCATCATATTACTTATACTTGTTTATAAGCACGATTCGCTCAATTGAAGAACACTGCTTAATGTAGAATAAATTAGAGGGGTCCGTAAGGATGAAATATGACGACACCCTCTACTCTCAAAAGTTGAGTAAAACACCGGTACCATTTTGACCCTCAGCAACTTAGTGAAAGAACCCGTTCAACAGTTGTCATGTGAGTTCCTCGTTCTGTCTGTAAGTTTGTACACAAGGGCATAGGACATCATATTACCATATATGGGAGACGTGACCTTTGAAATATGTTTCAATGTCGGAAATATTTTGAAAGTATCACACCCGACCTGTTTGAATATGTTTGGAGCGTTTATTTAACTCCATAACAAACGAAGGAGTGGGAAGATAGGAATATATAGTCTGACCCTTTTCGCAGTTTTATTTCACTGTAAATTTCACGCTCGCCAAGACAACATCAGACCTCACCAGAGTGAAGACTAGATTTATAATTCCTTTTTTAGCCGGACTTTTATTGGAGAGCCAAATAAGACTTACAAAGCACAGGAAATCTCTACATTTTAATAAGGAACACCGGGACTAGGAAACGAAAGAAACACACAGAGTCAGAGAGGGAAACAATTGTCAAATTAAAGACCCCCCCCCCTCCTCAGACGCGTGTAAGAGACCGACTCGTCTCTTTTATTCATCTGAGCAACAAGTCTGTATCCAAGATTGGCGTAAGTAGTGCATTTTTCATTATATGTTTCATTACTAACATGTAAACTAACATATATGTATATATTACCTTATGAAGTTTAATATGTGAAACTCGCTTTTGGATGTCAAAGTCATTTGAGGCTGGCAAACTCAGCGTATAGAATGATGATTCGTGAACCGCCACTGATGGGGCTGGTGATTGCTTTGTTGATAGTTTCGTAAAGAGAACTAAAGACATAAAGTAGTTCCAGGTTCTTTATGGAGCAGAGAGGGAAAGATGAAAGAAATGATGTACATTCTAAGTATAACACTTATATTTTCAAAGCAGTGTAAATGTCCCTATAAACATCTTCTTCTTCGATCCTTAACCACCGACCGTCAAAGAAGTCAGTGGCCATCACGCCTAGTTGCGTCTTGTTGGGCAACAACAAATTGATTCCACTTTGCTCGGTCGGTGGCCATCCTTCGTACAGTGCCCCAACTCTGGTTCATTCTTTGCATCTCAGCCTCCATAGTCCTCCGCCACGTTGTTTTTGGTCGGCCTCTTTTTCGTTTTCCTTCAGGGGTCCAAAGCATAGCTGTTCTTGTGATGGCATCGGGGTCTCTTCTGAGGACATGACCAACCCAGCTCCAGCGTCTGCCAGCTATGATGGTGTGCATGTCCTCTTGCTTGCTACGAGTAAGCAGATCTTGGTTGGTGGTGGTATTCGGCCAAAAGATTCGGAGAATTTTTCTTAGGCATGTTGTGTGAAAAGAGGACAATTTCGACATTTCCTTCTCTGTAACTATCCAGCATTCCGCACCATAGAGAAGCACAGAAAGCACACAGCTCTGATATAATCTTAATTGTGTGCTTGTGCTGTATCGAGAGGACTTCCAGAAGCTGTTTAGGCTACAGAAGGCTGTTCTTGCCTTATTCGTTCTGATGTTGATGTCTTTGCCTGCCCCGCCGTCTGGTGTTAATATGCTTCCTAGGTATGTGAAGGTATCTGTCTGTACCAGTTGCTGATTCCTTACTAATATTGGCTCAGGGTTGCTCACATTGAGCGTCATGACCTCAGACTTCTTTAAATTGATGTTCAAGCCCACCTGCTGGCTAAACATATTTAGTCTATCCGTTTTTTCCTGGATGTGTTGATGTGAATGTGGTAGTAGTGCAATGTCATCTGCATATTCCAGATCTTCCAATGTAGAAAATGCAGTCCATCTTATTCCTCTTGGACTACCCTCTGTTGTCTGGCGCATCACCCAGTCTATGACTGTTAAAAATAGAGTGGTTGATAAGGGGCATCCCTGTCGTACTCCTGTCTTTACCTCGAAGGTTAGGTTGCTCTGCCCAACACTACACGTAAAGTTGGCATAGAGGCTTTTTATGATTGACACTATGCAGCTTGGAATTCCATAAGCCCTCAGTATTTTCCATAAACTGTCCCTATGTATGCTGTCAAAAGCCATTTCAAAATCAACGAAATTAATGTAAAGCTGTTTTTGCCATTCTGAGCACTGATCTATAATGTTCCTGAGAGTGAATATATGATCTACACATCTTATGTTCTTTATAAATCCTGCTTGTTTTTTCCTCAGTTATATCTGTACGTTTAACCTTTTCATTTAAATGTAATATAAAGCTAAAGCTATTCACTTTAAATGTAAAGGAAGTTTTAACCCGAGGGATAAAATGTAATTCTCATCTATGGTAAATTCTGACATGGGATGGAAGAATAGAAGAGAGAGGCACATAACTATGTGTCGGAAAACGTCATACTCAGAATAGCGTTTCGTTTCTATTTCTATTACCAGTTATTGGTAGTACACATTTCTGGGAAAAGACGGGTACGAGTGGTAACGCTTTAAGACGGAAGACCAGCATTGAAGCATCTCCTAGACTTTCCTGGGAAACCAGCTTCACCCTACGAACCTTGACCAGAGACAAGAGACAGAAAACCAACTCATCAGGAGGAGGAGGATCAGAATCGTCACGGGCAGCTAAGTTAACCCATATGCTGCCACTTGAGCTTCTTATAAAAAACCATCACCCGAGTGATGAAAACTTTATTTTGTGATTAACTATTATTCCTTTCTTTTAAACTGTTAAACTTAAAGTGATTATTAAATTTTATTATTTGTAATTATAGCAATTTAATTTCGATTCAATCATTTTAAATGTACTACATGTTTGTCTCAGTCAATGTTACTACACACACACTCTAAACAGCTATATTATAATAATAATTCCACTGATTAACTAAGGGGTTCGGGCTTAATGAGCTAGAATAAACCATTGCTTAAATTCTTCACAAAAGTTGTCGGCGGATTACAGAATTAACGTGCTCAGCAACAGCAAGCTTTGTTTTCGCTTATCTGAATATCTTGTGAAAACTCCCATGTGATAGAAGCTTTACTACTCTTCTATCTACATTTCTGCCAAGCGTAATCTTGTGTAAAGATAGACACTATTGAAGCCAATAATATATACTCTTGAGTTTTTGCCACTGTTTGGACCACTACTGCAAAGCAGGGTAGGCAATACCGTCACACACGTAAAAGCGGAGATTATGTTTTCTTATCGCTTATACGGTTTGTGACAGATTAAAGACACGCACTTAAGATAATGAATGGGATTTTAGAACACGAAATGATGTAACCGTGTCTGGGCAGATTTGTTGTTAGCAATAGTTACGATAGTTGTCAATCTTGAAAGATATTACCAGTGATAGATCTATGAAGTTGTGGGTTGTACACATGATCAATATCAACGGAAGAGACAATTGTTACCGTAGTTTGTTCAGGTTTCATTCTAGGTTTCGATTAGCATTTTGACTTCGGTAACAAATATATTTTTGAGGCTAAGTTCCTGCTTTAGGCTTGTTTATCATTGAAATACATTGCTCTGGTCATGTGATGACTATTCTTAGTGTAGAGCGAGATCGTGCTAAGATGTAAACAACGAATGCATGGGCCAACAGTGATAGTATTCAATAGCGTAATTTCACTTGACAAAGTCCGCTAAGTTGAGAGTCCACAGGTTACGTTTATTAACGGCATACAAGTTCAGTTAAAACAGTTCATGATCAATCAAGAAAATACATCCCACAAAAAACGTCTCATGAGTTTACCTTATTGTATTCGTCCTACTGTCAAGATTATTTACGCGTGATTCCATAATCCGGTAACGAATAATTTGACTTAGGCGATCAATATGAATTCTGCATACTTATTTAAAAACAATTTGCTCCCGATACATTCTATCCAATTGAAGTATATTCCACTTCAGTAACTGAGACGTAAAATCGTATCCACTAATAATAGGCTGACCCTAGTGCCATATAATAAGTTCCTTTATATAATTATTATCATCATGGGAGACTTCCACCAAAACCCGTCCGTCACGGACCGCTATCAATACAAAAAAGGGTACAATTACAAGGTCGTCACGTCGTAGCTTAACAACGTGAAGACGTCATCCTAAAATCTAGGTGACCTATATTCTTTGCGTTCAAAACCCTGAACCGCGAAAACCCAATAACATATAAAACCAAAATGCGCAACGTTAAATATAGCTCTCACTACCCTAGTAGCTACAATCTGAAATCCTCACTTAACATCCCCCTGGTCGACGGGGTAAAAAAAATCTATGAGATAGATTTTTTTTTTTTTTTTCTATTCTCATCCCAAAAATAAAAATGTACGAGATTATCGGCCTACGCATCACATAATATGGTCAAAGGTTGTAGTCAACTTATTTCATGTCACTAAAAAAAAATGAAATGTCAAATTAAATAAAGATGTCAACTGTCAGCGTGTCTACTAAGAAATCTATTATTATGTCTCTAACTAAATTAATATATTAAGAGTGTAAAATAAGAATCATATATGTGAATATTATAATCTAGATTAATAAACTAAGATTAACTAAATATAGTGTGTAATGTATTATAGACTGTAAGTATAGCTTAATATATATACACAAAACAGGTAAATAGAAACAAACAAAATTAATACAAGGGAAGAATGTGTGAAAAGAAAAGTACTAGTAAGCTAATCGAATAGACTAGCGTCTGTGTGTGTAAAGAAAGAATAGGTTCGTAGAATTAATTAGATTAATCTATTCTTGTTAAAGTATAATATCTACTATAATATATATTAATAATATGCTAACGTAAGTTCATTAATGCATATAATAAACCATAGATAAATTAAAATTGCAATACTATCTAAGTGTGTGATACTGTACGTCTAAATGTTTCTGATCAGTTTATTTCACTATTATAAGTCCTTGAAATCAATAATGTCTATCACAAGGAATACGCTGTCCTTATTTTGAAATTGTCCATGAACCATAATCCAAGTAGTCCTACGTGATCCTTATTTCTGATGAACGTAGTTGAAAATACCTCTGTAAGTCGTTTCGATCATATTTTCATCTTGAAATTTGAATGACCAATGTTCTCGAATTGTACTTGTAATCGAATAATGTTTTACGTATTCTGTATTATGTAAGGACACTAACCAAAGTCCGCGAAAATTCCAGCAACGTTGCTACAGTAACGTGATCATCTATAGCGAAATGTCAACATTGTAAATCATGCGTATACTTTCTTTCTTTGAGACATCATTTGACCTAGGAAACTGTCAATTCTTTGACTTCGAAAGTACTTGAAGACATCATTTTCGTTTGTGGCTGACTCGATATGTTCGTTCATTATCAGTTCCTGACTTGCAGTATATCTAATATAGTTCAGTCAGTTTCAGTTTCTCTTGAATTCATTGACTTATTCATCTGTATCGTTTGGTGACACTGGATTCCGAGATAACGCGTCAGCGACAACATTCTCATGGCCTGGGATGGCCTCAATAGTGAAATTGTAAGGCTGTAATAATATCGAATATCGCGCCAGCTTGGCGTTCTTATGGTTAGCTTTCTTAAGTGAAGCCACAGCCTTCGCATCAGTCTGTATTACGAATGGAGCGCCGAGGAGAAATTTCTGTAACCTCTGTATGGCCCAGATGACGCCCAGAAGTTCTTTATCAATCGCTGCATATTTACGTTCGGCCTCAGTAAGTTTCCTCGATATATAAAGAGTAGGGTGAAGTACGCCCTCATGTTTTTGTAAAAGGGTACCTCCCAATCCGTAATTGCTCGCATCTGTACGGAGTATAAACATTTTTTTTAATATCTGGCAACCTTAGAATAGGTGGCCTGGAGAAAAACGATAAAATTTTATTAAAATTTTCCTAACAATTTCATGAAAGTTGTATTGCAAGTAGCAGTCCACGTGCTATTCATGGGCATATCCTTCTTCAAAGTGACGACAGGACAATGGCTCATGCTGTATTGGCTGAACATGAGTAGAACAGTCAACAACATTACTGTCCAACTTAGGCATGTGAAAATAACATACAGACAAAAAGACAAAGTGTCATTGTAGACAAGATTTTTAAAGATGTTATATAGAAGAAAAGTTCACACTAATCCATCTATGTAGAAATAGACTACTAGAAAAGAAAAGGAATGATGAATGCATATGCTAAGTCATCATAGAATGAGATGATAACACCAAGTGTCAATAGGCTAATATCTGCGCGAAGCAGAATTAGGTACCATCTGTAAATGGAGAGAATGGTGATGAAAACATACACCATTGTCACGCTCGACAACCAGACGAGCATCCCTATTGTTACAGAATGTAACCAATGCCTCACTGTTCTGACCATTGAATGATGGCAGAAGACGAACAAACTTAACGTTTGCTGTATAATTGAAGAAATTTCCAAGTGCCTGCCATGTAGTACCTTGTGGCAGATTACGCACTAGAATGGTGCGAGAATATGCACCTTTACCAATATATGTAGTCTCACTGTCACGAAATTGTGAACAATGAAGATATGTATTTCTGGTCCTATCAGAAGAATTGACTTTTCTGTTTTTCATATACATAGTCTTATTATTGTTGGATGATGTATCATCCTGACTGAACCTAGGATTAAACTTGTTAGTATATAAGGTAGGAGGGTTCCTGCATGTCGTAGACATCTCCTGGCTGTGCAAAGTAAAAACTTTACCGACAGACTTATTTGTATGAACTTTATTATGTAGGTTCATGTTAACCCTAACATTATTTATATTTTTAGCAAAGTCATCTTTACTGTTGACCACCTCGACAGTTTTCTTGAGATCAGTATCAATCTGATCATGTCGCCATGATTTATTTTCAGGATTGGCAGTAGTATCCTGACGAAGAAAAGTATATCTCCCTCGAAATGATCTTCTAATCACCACTGGGTGTATTGATACCTTAGTATCAGTTTTCGTACTTGAGTCATGTCGTAAAGTACGATTATTCCCTTTATTGTTCATCAATATTTTTTTACCTGCCAGTACGTCTAGTAGACAATCAATCCTCATTCTTAGTTTATTATTTTCAGAAGCCAGGAATGTAATCTCCTGCCTCTGCTTCTTATTTAACTTATCTAAGTTAAATGTTATCTGCTTCTCACTAGCTAGTAAGGAATCAAATGTGTTCACTGCCGTAGCAAGATCGTAAATTTGTTGTTGTGTCTCATTTTCCAATTCTGCATATCTATCTTTCTCCTTCAGGAGTAAAGCTTCTAATGTAGTCAATCTTTCATCTGCTGAACCAACAACATCCAACTTTTTTTCCTGTCTAAAGCACAAATCATAAATGTTATCATTATCTGTATGACATCTATCTATCATATTATTGTCATCAAATGATACACTCGCATTTTCCATGTTTCCTATATCAATCTTCGTCTTCATTCCCCTGTTTAGACAGAATTGCTTATATTGTTCCTCATCATGAATAACTAAGGAATTAACTGCATTCAGCTTTGTTGAAAGTACATTAATCTGCTTTTGCATTCTCTTTTCTAGTTCAAAATATCTATTATTCTCTTTAAGGAGCAATGTATCGAGTTTAGCAAAATTGTCATTAGTTAATTTTTCATGTTGACTGATAATTCGTCTAAATTCATGATTCTCGAGTACAAGTTTGTTCATTTTAATCTCCAACACCATGTAAGAACTCTTCATATCTTGCTTTGTTAATTCTTGTCTATCAACTTCCAATATCAACCGTGAAACCTCAGATTTCAGCTCCTGAATCTGAGCCATATGTGTATGACAATTGGTCATTAACACAGTATCAACCTTATCTAACTCAACCTGAACACTCTTTTCATCAAACTTCTTCTCCTCTAATGTACCCATATGTGTACAATCTGCATTTAAAGCAGTATTACCCTTACTTAATTCAATATCAACACTTTTCTCGTCAGAATTCTCCACATCTCGTATCTCCTTATTTATATTCACTAACTCAGGTTGTATGTTATACTCCTCAAATATCCTTTTAGTTTCTTCTAAATCCTCAATACGTTTTACTTCAGTCTCCAATTCCTCATCACTAGGCATGTTATTTCCTAATGCCATTAAATTTCTAATAGCCGTCTGTCCCAAGGCATATGATTTTAAACTGATACCTTCCATAGTACATATCATTTGTCCCATCCTCACAAAATCCTCTAAAGTAAGCATGATAAATATATAAGTGACTCCCTAAGTCAATAATCTATGTAGTTACTCCACACTATGTTTTAATCTCATTCCATCAAATTACTTTTTAATTTAAAATTAACCAAATTACTTCAATTATTATTATATTCTTATTCTTCTATAATAAAATTAAGTTATTATTATCTTAACATCAATAATTAATTAATATATGTCACAGAAACAATTAACTAAAGTTTCACAAACATTAGCACATCACAATTGACGAATGCAGACATAAAAAATGATTTCACGAAATAAATCAAGAACGGAAATGGTATGAGAATTAAACCAAAATCTAGGTCATAGTACCAAAAAAAATACGAACACAGAAAATAATGACGTCACAGGACTCTATAACTGACGAATATGTACAATTATCAAATAATCGAAAGTAAGATTGAGAAAAACATGAAAGATTACAAACAGTAGACGAAAATGAATATACATGCAACTTATTACAAAAGAATTACACCAGATTTAACAGAACTATACACCTAACACGTAATATCGAATTTTTGCAATAACGAGCATAACGTTCCTCAAATTATGTTAGAGGGTATCCCGTAGTAAATTGAAAAAATTCAATGATCCCTAATGAGAACCATCAGAATTGTTTGTGGTCTGCCAAGGCGACATAACAATCAATCCTGATTGCCGCCAACCAAATGCCCGCTTAACATTACGAACATAGATTACATAGATATATATATATATAACATACATGAATGAAATATGCCATCGAAGGAAAGTGGACCACAGTTTGCTATCATTGCACAACGGGTACTTAGCTTTACAAGTTTGATAGTTTCCCCCGGACAGTGTTAGCATACGCCAACGGCGAAGATAATTCTTTCTTGCGGTTGCTATTGAATGTTTGAGAGTACAGGCTTTGTTTCGAATGCAGCAATGTTCTTAATTTGTCGTTAGGCATTCTTGTAGAATATCTTGTTTTCGGCCGTTCCTCTTGCACATAATTTGATGACGTAGTTGCCCTTGGGTCGTTATGCGTAGTGCGTCACAGTTTGTAGGTCACATGAGTGATTCATGATTATAAACATTTCGTAGCGATACTAGAAATAACTGTCCTTTTGTCACAATCCACTTGTTTAGCCTCAATAAGAAAAAAATTTTCGATCCCCGCTATGGCCGCCAACTTTTGTTACCGTAGTTTGTTCAGGTTTCATTCTAGGTTTCGATTAGCATTTTGACTTCGGTAACAAATATATTTTTGAGGCTAAGTTCCTGCTTTAGGCTTGTTTATCATTGAAATACATTGCTCTGGTCATGTGATGACTATTCTTAGTGTAGAGCGAGATCGTGCTAAGATGTAAACAACGAATGCATGGGCCAACAGTGATAGTATTCAATAGCGTAATTTCACTTGACAAAGTCCGCTAAGTTGAGAGTCCACAGGTTACGTTTATTAACGGCATACAAGTTCAGTTAAAACAGTTCATGATCAATCAAGAAAATACATCCCACAAAAAACGTCTCATGAGTTTACCTTATTGTATGCGTCCTACTGTCAAGATTATTTACGCGTGATTCCATAATCCGGTAACGAATAATTTGACTTAGGCGATCAATATGAATTCTGCATACTTATTTAAAAACAATTTGCTCCCGATACATTCTATCCAATTGAAGTATATTCCACTTCAGTAACTGAGACGTAAAATCGTATCCACTAATAATAGGCTGACCCTAGTGCCATATAATAAGTTCCTTTATATAATTATTATCATCATGGGAGACTTCCACCAAAACCCGTCCGTCACGGACCGCTATCAATACAAAAAAGGGTACAATTACAAGGTCGTCACGTCGTAGCTTAACAACGTGAAGACGTCATCCTAAAATCTAGGTGACCTACATTCTTTGCGTTCAAAACCCTGAACCGCGAAAACCCAATAACATATAAAACCAAAATGCGCAACGTTAAATATAGCTCTCACTACCCTAGTAGCTACAATCTGAAATCCTCACTTAACAACAATACCTTATACATGAATGACTTTTGAAAAAAAAAATCACATCTTATGTGTCTCGCAGGAATTTGTCATGAGAGGGTAGGGGGGAAAATCCCTACCAAAGTACACAAGTTGATTGCTATTGGTTTGGCATTTGAGAAGTGAAAATACAACATTTCTGATTGGAGCTGTGTCATCTAGTAGCACTGTGGGTGCATGGGCTGAATGTTGCTTATAATCTAGCACATTCTGAGTTTACAGCACTGCTAATTCAACCCGCCAAGAAGACAGTCAAATAAGCCAAAATAAGAAATAGAATCTGGATTCTAATTTAAAGGACCGAACAACGAATTAGAGCATCTTCTGGACTTCCACGGGAAGAAAACTCTAGTTAACGTGAAAACAAAAACCAAGACACCTAAGCCAATAACATGGTAAAAATGACCAAACAGTGATTAAATATTTTTTGTAAATTCTGTAAAATCTTGTAAGATATTGATATACCAGTGTGCTAATGTTTTACTATACATCATTAATCAATAGAGTGCACTGATTTATTTATAACTGCAGTTGCTGAATTATTTAAATTTCCAGTTATAGTTTATGTGCGTGGTCAAAGAAATATTAATAATTTAAAATTGGTAGAGAGTAAATACGAGCAGCAGTCCCATATTTATGTAACACCATAGGAGCATAGTATTGGTCTAGCGAGAAAGTTCTCTTCTCCAGCTATCATCAAGAACTGTGCAGTTAACTAGATGACTTGTGTTGTGCCTTCCTTACCTGTGGTTCGCCAGATCTCTTCTCCATTTCTAGGAGCTTATTTCTAATTTTTCGACCTCACATCCATCTCGATACAACTATCTCAAATCTATGAACGCAAATTAATTTTAGGAATACGAGAGGACCCGCTATGTGGGAAGATTGCCGGACCCCTTGCATCGACGGGGTTTTAAAAAGGCGAACAAAGAAGTTCATGGTTAATTCTCGTCTACGTATTTTTTGTTTTGATCTGTCTGTTTCTTTAACCCCGTAACTTCCAGAACAGATACTGTCTTGCAATGCTGTAGTTTTCTCAACATGTGTCCAATCCAACACCACATCTTCTCACATCTCATTCCACCAAGCATTTGCCTGGGTCATTCCATCAGTCCGACTTTGGTGATATTTTCGTACACTTTCGTACTCCTTTGATTAAACGGTATGGTGACGAGAGAAGCCTCAGACGGATTAACAACTTTATAAAAGAGATAGATGTGGTTAGTTAAGAGCGAAGACGAAGAAGAAAACTCCTTATATTCTGTCCAAGCCCCCATACATGAAAGTCTGTATTACATTTTTTACCCTGATTTGTCCAGTTTGCTGCCGGAGGTCCCTACATGAGAGACAACACGTAAAAAGATACCCAGTCTGCACCCAATCAGCATGTAAAACAATTTGTCTAAACCAGAAGATTCCAATTCTTTGACAACAATCGCTGCAAGAGCATGTGAATGCTTTGTACATCCTGCAAGAGACCACCTACAGTAGTGGGTCCATGATGCTCCATAGGGAACAACAAGAAAAATAATTATGAATGAAATATTCTTGGCTTTTAATTTTGTAGTTTTTTTTTTCACATTTCAGTGCTATGCAGTATGACAGCGTTGACATTTGAGTCCCATTATTTAGCAGTTAATTTGCCTTGTGGGGGTTTGGAATGCAGAATTAGTTTGTCTGGTCTATTATCTCCCTGGTTAAGTGTGAGTTTTCCTGGTGTAATTTGTCCCTAGTTAGCGTGAGAAACAAAATACACACTCTGGAATATCGAACCCAAACATAAGATAGTGCTACATATGAAGAGACAAAAGAATAAATAATCAGTAAGTAGCAGAAGGAACATCGAGAGTCCAGAAAAGCAGAAGAGACCAAGTGATAATTTTCAGACTGAGAACCGGTCATTGCGCGTGGCCATCTCCAATGCTGTTGCTGTTAAGTGAGAAACTGTATGGTGACGTGGGAAGCCTGATATGGATTTCCAGCTTTATAACAGAGATAGGTGTGGTTATGTCAGAACAAACGACGAAGAAGAAGATGGAATACTGCCCTTTTTGAAGACCCTAGATTTATTTCTTTGCTGTCTTTATTATATGGCTGTTTCTCTTCGTTCAGAATGTGACGTCATTAATTACAACCAGCCAATGCAAACGTTTGACGTTCACATTTCAAATAAATGATGTACTAATACTCTTCTGTCTTTGTATTTAACAATTAACCTACATTTCTCCGATTGAGCGTCCGACTGGCAGAGTGGTTAGAACGCTGGTCTCTCGCGGCAAAGGTGCCGGGTTCGAACTACGGTACCGACACGCTCCAGTCTACCCAGCTGTAAATGGGTACCTGACTGCTCAGGGAAGGAAAAGGCTTCGAGAAAAGGAACTGGTGACCCAATCTCTCTATGCTGGACCTAGAATTGTGAAGTCTCTAACACTTCATTCCCCTATGGCATTATGGGCTATAGCACTACCTTTTTACCTCCATTTTTTTGTCCTACTATTTTGTTTGACATGTTTCCACAGTTCAGTATCATCGGAAACTTAACTCAGAGATTGTGTTTGTCAATTCTCATATTGATTTACACGTCACCAGAGATTCTCTATTTAAATTATGCACCAATGATGAAGGAAAGAAGAGATATAAGACTTCAAAGACAGAAGATACTTCACAGTTTGAAGTCGTGACATGAAAATAAGTCTGCAACAGAATTGATAGACATTACTGAGACAGGAACTTGTAGCAAGACATGACTGCCTGCGCTACCAGGCCTGCTACTTGAAGAAGACTAAATGGTCATTGCACTGGGTTGAAGTGACAGGTACTGTTTGATATTAATCTATTGTTGTCTAAATTTAATGTTTCTTCAAAATACTGTTAATGTAGGCTACTTGCATCAGCAAATGTCACTCTGTTTATTTCACGTCGTAGAACTCCAAGCTGTTCCATCGAAATACAAATGTTAACTGCTTCGTGGCGTCTATATTTGTTAAAGATATAATAAGAATTAACCGCAGCTGAGGGTCAAAGTTGTATGTAAGAGAGACATGAAAGGCTTTGGACATAAATCCAGCAACCTGATGAGGATGAAGTTGCCGATTGCACCAGGTGCTACCTGTGATTTAAAGAAAATAAGCTCGCACAACAAGCAGAGGAGAAAAGAATACGCCGTAAGGAACACCAGGAAAAAAACAGCTGAGCCATCACATCAGGGGCACATTCCCTTAGTCAGTAATGGCTGAAGGGGCCTACTACCAACGTTATCAGAACTATAAATCTATTTTTGTCCATTAAATAATTTTAACTATCACTCTATGCATTACCGTATTTGTCGAATGTATAATCTGAACTATAAATCTATGTTTGTCCATTAAATCATTATAACTATCACGCTATGCATTATTGTCGAATGTATAATCAGAACTATAAATCTATTTTTGTCCATTAAATCATTTTAACTATTACTCTATGCATTACCGTATTTGTCGAATGTATAATCTGAACTATAAATCTATTTTTGTCCATTAAATCATTTTAACTACCACTCTATGCAGTATTTGTCGAATGTATAATCTGAACTATAAATCTGATTTTGTCGACTCAGAACTGTTCACTTCTGGTGACCAGTTTTCTATGTACTATTTCCTGTTACTGCAAGGGAAATAACTTCCACAATCATATTTCTGACACTATTTAAAATGGTTATCGCTCTTTAGCACTTAGCCTGGTAATGGGGAAACGGTAATGGAAGTTCTATAGCAGAAAACACCGTAGGCTAGAGAAGTGTTAGAGACTTCATGTCACAAGGTCCAGTTTTTTATGAGGTGAGGTGACCACCTCCTCGTTGCCTTTGCCCTCCCTAACTCACCAGCAGAGTCAGGTATCCTTTTACAACTGTGTAGGCCGGTGAGTGACGCTACCAGGCTTGGATTATTGAACCAGTTATTAATTCTGCTAGAAGAATTCTGCTCTAAAAGCTTAGCCTATCGGACTCTTTGCAAGAGGGAGAATGCAGAAGTCTAAGTGCTAGCTCAGCCACAACCATATGTTTCTCAAACTATGAAGCAGATGAGAGGAGCTATGCTTTTTTTTTCTTTAACCGCTTTGAGTCTTATCTTCAAAATGTGAGAATATTTCGACAACGAATGCTTCTTTCTGTGTTTCACATCATCTTTTTTCTCGTTCGCTCTCAGATAATCATATCTATCTCTCTTATACAGCTGGGAGTCCGTCTCAGGCTTCTATCGTCACCATACAGTTTCTCCTTCAACTGGCAGCCCGTCTCAGGCTTCTACCGTCACCATACAGTTTCTCCTTCAACTGGCAGCCCGTCTCAGGCTTCTTTCGTCACCATACAGTTTCTCCTTCAACTGGCAGCCCGTCTCAGGCTTCTACCGTCACCATACAGTTTCTCCTTCAACTGGCAGCCCGTCTCAGGCTTCTACCGTCACCATACAGTTTCTCATTCAACTGGCAGCCCGTCTCAGGCTTCTTTCGTCACCATACAGTTTCTCCTTCAACTGGCAGCCCGTCTCAGGCTTCTACCGTCACCATACAGTTTCTCCCTCAACTGGCAGCCCGTCTCAGGCTTCTACCGTCACCATACAGTTTCTCCTTCAACTGGCAGCCCGTCTCAGGCTTCTATCGTCACCATACAGTTTCTCCTTCAACTGGCAGCCCGTCTCAGGCTTCTATCGTCACCATACAGTTTCTCCTTCAACTGGCAGCCCGTCTCAGGCTTCTACCGTCACCATACAGTTTCTCCTTCAACTGGCAGCCCGTCTCAGGCTTCTATCGTCACCATACAGTTTCTCCTTCAACTGGCAGCCCGTCTCAGGCTTTCGTCACCCAGTTTCTCCTTCACCAGCCCGTACAGCTTCTTCGTCAGTTTCTCCTTCAACTGGCAGCCCGTCTCAGGCTTCTACCGTCACCATACAGTTTCTCCTTCAACTGGCAGCCCGTCTCAGGCTTCTTTCGTCACCATACAGTTTCTCCTTCAACTGGCAGCCCGTCTCAGGGTTCTACCGTCACCATACAGTTTCTCCTTCAACTGGCAGCCCTTCTCAGGCTTCTTTCGTCACCATACAGTTTCTCCTTCAACTGGCAGCCCGTCTCAGGCTTCTTTCGTCACCATACAGTTTCTCCTTCAACTGGCAGCCCGTCTCAGGCTTCTACCGTCACCATACAGTTTCTCCCTCAACTGGCAGCCCGTCTCAGGCTTCTACCGTCACCATACAGTTTCTCCTTCAACTGGCAGCCCGTCTCAGGCTTCTACCGTCACCACAAAGCCTCCTTCAACTGGCAGCCCGTCTCAGGCTTCTTTCGTCACCATACAGTTTCTCCTTAAATTGGCAGCCCGTCTCAGGCTTCTACCGTCACCATACAGTTTCTCCCTCAACTGGCAGCCCGTCTCAGGCTTCTACCGTCACCATACAGTTTCTCCTTCAACTGGCAGCCTGTCTCAGGCTTCTACCGTCACCATACAGTTTCTCCTTCAACTGGCAGCCCGTCTCAGGCTTCTACCGTCACCATACAGTTTCTCCTTCAACTGGCAGCCCGTCTCATGCTTCTATCGTCACCATACAGTTTCTCCTTCAACTGGCAGCCCGTCTCAGGCTTCTATCGTCACAATACAGTTTCTCCTTCAACTGTGTTGGAGACGGTCATGTTGCAAACCTGTTCCTCTCGTAGAGTCGATAGTTTTGGAGCACGTGATCTACTGTTTGTTTGTTCTCTCCACATGGTCACATACCTGTCTGTCTGTCTGTCCGCTTGTCAGTTAGTTGTGCAGGTGGTATCTGAGTCTGCAATGGCCGTGTAACAGTGTGTTTTGCCCTCCATAAGTGTAACAGACTGTTGCTTGATTGGTAGTGTTGCAGATCTCACTGGCCTTAGTAGTGTTGTGTAGAAGCGTAGATGTTGCTGGAGTGAGTGAACGCAGTTCATCAACAAGGTGGGAGCTGCTGTACAGTCTTTCTTGTAACTTAAACGCCACACAGGTTATCATAAATATTGTAGGCCCTGGTTGGCCGCCATAATGTTGACATTCATGTCTTGTCTTCAAAGCGTTGATGTGTTACAGTAGTGGTGCGTGAGTAGACATCAAAGAGTGCGAATGGGTGTGTAAAGGTTCGTGGAAGACAGTCATCTACTGGAGAACACACTCTTGCACCACAACGTAGAAAGTCATGGAGCTTGGTAACACCTCTGACGTTTTCAACACTTTAATGCAATACGATTACAAGGGACGCCGACATCAATATAAATAGTCATTTGACAAAACTCAGGACATCGTAAACATGACAACAGTTCAGTACAGTTTGCATCGACAGTTCATCAGTAAGCTGTGCTTATATGATGCTGACCTCAATCTATCTCTCTTTCTACACCTACTGCAAAATTTCCCGCATTGCCAGCGGGTCTTCAAATATATGAGCTTAGTTCCGCTCTACTCTGACACCAGCAAGTCAGATACATTCTCTAGTATACAGCAGGTCGCAAAATATGGCGGGCCCCTAAATACAGTGTCCTCTATGATTCCTTGGACAAACAAGGTATAAAGTTCTTCGGGCATTCCCAGACCCGATACACACAATGTCAGCATAATTCGTGAGCTCAAATTCTAGTATTCTCAATGGACTCTTTCCCGCCCATGGAAAAGTCACTAAACTGGTAACAAATGTTATTCACAATTCTGGCAATAGAGAAAATGATTTGAAGGATAATTTACCTTGACATCTCTTCAGAATAAACACCAAAAAACACACTCGCCTCTTAGGCGCATAGAATACAACATGGAGAAACAATCTTTAGACATCTTGGTCACACACAGAGGACTTTCCTTCCCCAGGCATAAAGCCAGATCAAAGACGCCAACACGTCTTGACCGTTTGAAAACCACAGCTCGAATCCTTAACAGAAATGTCTTTCTTAATGCGCCACAAAACTTGCGCATGCGTCGTGAGACGCAAGACCCCTGAGCTCCGCTCAGGTGGGCTATCTGAAAACATTCTAGGAAAGGCTGACCATTCAAGCCATATATTGTCAGGTAACAAGACATCGGTTCTAAAATTAGACCGCTTGGTTAAAAGACAAGTGGGATATCAACCACTGTAGACTTCAAACCAAGTAAAAAATGAGTAACTCCCCTTTGATCAAGAATCTAACAAATAATGTCTCCAAACTTAAACAGGTACATTTAACAAACTATAAACTCAGCGAAACTGTCCGCAACAGGTCGGTTCTTAGCTAGAAAAATTATCACTTGGTCTCTTCTTGGTAATGTATAAAAGGTACTGGCTTTGATTCCCAGTAGAAAGAATTTAATTCATGGATTTTTTTGTTTTAAAAATCCAGTGGCCCTAATGATGTCATACTCCCCCCTGGTCTCCTGGGTAGTGAGATCGGATGTCTAGCCTTCTTGGTTATGGGCGACAAAATATGAGGTCCCGTGTGCAAGTTGCGCTCGTTAACAATCCCACGGCAGTTGGAAATCGTAAAGTGTAAGCCATTAAGGGTGCTGTCCTGGCAAAATTTGAAAATTAGAATCCTACCCACCACAAAAATATTTACAGAATGTGTGATTCCTAATATACACGCACTGCGATTCTCACCGGAGCTACGGAGTTCGTGCACTATGCTGAGATCCTCCTTGTGTGATCTAAGGGAATAGATCGGAGCACTGATGGAGTTGTCCATGTGCAATGAAGATAATCCTTAAAACCAAACCAAACTAAAATTGGTAATGTACAGTATAGTTATGTAGTATGATAATGTATAGTATGGTTATGTAGTATGGTAATGTATAGTATGGTTATTTAATATGGTAATGTATAGTATGGTTATGTATTATGGTAATGTACAGTGTGGTTATGTAGTATGGTAATGTACAGTATGGTTATGAAGTATGGTAATGTATAGTATGGTTATGTAGTATGGTAATGTATAGTATGGTTATGTAAAATGGTAATGTATAGTATGGTTATGTAGTATGGCAATGTATAGTATGGTTATGTAGTATGGTAATGTACAGTATGGTTATGTAGTATGGTAATGTACAGTATGGTTATGTAGTATGGCAATGTATAGTATGGTTATGTAGTATGGTAATGTATAGTATGGTTATGTAGTATGGTAATATACATTATGGTTATGTAGTATGATAATGTACAGTATCGTTATATTGTATGGTAATGTACAGTATCGTTATATTGTATGGTAATGTATAGTACGGTTATGTAGTATGGTAATGTATAGTATGGTTATGTAGTATGGTAATGTACAGTATGGTTAGGTAGTATGGTAATGTACAGTATGGTTATGTAGTATGGTAATGTATAGTATCGGTTATGTAGTATGGTAATGTACAGTATGGTTATGTAGTATGGTAATGTACAGAATGGTTATGTAGTATGGTAATGTATAGTATGGTTATGTAGTATGGTAATGTATAGTATGGTTATGTAGTTTGGTAATGTATAGTATGGTTATGTAGTTTGGTAATGTACAGTATGGTTATTTAGTATGGTAATGTATAGTATGGTTATGTAGTATGGTAATGTACAGTATGGTTATGTAGTATGGTAATGTATAGTATGGTTATGTAGTATGGTAATGTATAGTATGGTTATGTAGTATGGTAATGTAGTATGGTAATGTATAGTATGGTAATGTATAGTATGGTAATGTATAGTATGGTAATGTATAGTATGGTAATGTAGTATGGTAATGCATAGTATGGTAATGTGTAGTATGGTAATGTATTGTATGGTAATGTATTGTATGGTAATGTAAAGTATGGTAATGTATAGTATGGTAATGAATAGTATGGTAATGTATAGTATGGTTATGTAGTATGGTAATGTATAGTATGGTAATGTATTATGGTAATGTATTATATGGTAATGTATTGTATGGTTATGTATAGTTTGGTAATGTATAGTATGGTTATGTAGTATGGTAATGTATAGTATGGTAATGTATTGTATGGTAATGTATTGTATGGTAATGTATTGTATGGTTATGTATAGTATGGTAATGTATAGTATGGTTATGTAGTATCGGAGTCTGGGTGATCCTTATGTAATTTTTCTCTAGAGTTATTTCTTATTATTGCTTTTATCTCTTCATATGTAGCAATGTCTTCTGTAAGGATTTTGTTTCCTCCATCACTGTTTTCGTTCCCTCAATTTTTATCTTTGTCTTTTCTTTCTTTCTTTTCCTGCCAAGGAAATGAGACACTCCAGTACTTGGGACTAGCGAAGGCAAGCAGCAATGAAGGAAAACACATTAACTGAAATCGGAGGCAATGTCATCTGTTCAAGACTTGACCACCAAGACCGGACAAGCACATATAGTTATGACGTCATTGTAAATAATTATTCCTCGTGTGCACATTGAACGCTAATGTATGTGGTGTGCTCACAGGTTAGTGTTTCGATCACACTACAGGGCCAATGAAATGTCACTCCTTATTTTTACATTTTCACTTCTTCACTCTTATCTAAATAATTAATATGAAACAATGTCACAATAAAGACAATTAATTGCCATTTTATTTATTGAAATAATATGTCGTACTAACTTTACAACTTAGCATGAGATTCTGTTTGTTCTACACATGATGTCGTAGTGGGCAGACATTTTAGCTATCTCTTGCAACGTTAGTATACTGGCCATTTTGCATTTTATTTTGTTTCTGGGAATGACGAACAAAATATAAGTAAATAAATAAAATAAAACGTACTTGTTAAATAGCAGTTATTGCTCATTTATTTGATATTTGTGTCATTTGTATCCAATGGATACAAGCGAGAATCTAAACATTTAAAAATAGGAAGTGATTTCACTTTTCGGAGCTACGTGATAACTGCTTATAACTCATGACATCTATATATGTTTGCCTGTTCTTTTCCTCTCCCCATATACTTTAAGTCTATTGTTACGGGCGTAGTTTCGGGGCAGTTTTATATTAGTTAATGAGTAGTACAGCTACTCTGGCCAAAGTCCATAGAGGGGTATGTAGTTTAGTCCCCGCACAACGCCCTATCTCCACCAACGAATAATATCACAACAAAGGCCAGGTTGGACGATTCAAATATACAATTTCATTAACATAAACGATGCTCCTCAAATCTCATCAGTAAAGCCATACAATACATTGGTTAAATATGGAAATGCAGTCCTCAGTAAACTTCCATGTCGTCTGTCACTACAACACTGTCCTCGACAGGTTTCTCATAAATATATTTGTACTCACTTTCCTGACATCCATACGAATTCCTATCATACATAAACTAGACTCATCACACGGAGATGTATGGATGAGCTAATGGTCGAACATTGTAGGAATCGAGAGTGACGTATAATAATTCTCAGGAGCTTGGAATACACACGTCCACCTGCCTTGAAGAACACACAGAGAAGAGACCGTTTGACAGATCGCTAATATCAGCAGACGGCTTCTCTAGGCGTCTGCTACTCGGCCAAAAAGCAATGACGTACTTCCTGTAACCAAGGGTCACCGGTCCTAAACAAATATGACTTCTTGTCGAACCGTATTGATATCGATATACATGTTGTGAATTAAACTCATAACATTACTCTTCCCCCCCCCCCCCCCCCGTTAAATAATGGAAACGAAGTTTGCATTATTTCCGTGGTGTGAGTAGAACATCACTGGAGTGAAAAGATAGTATCATCAAATTTCACTGTTAGAATGAAGTAGCATAGCACCCAGGTTTGTGCCACAGAGTAGGCAATTAAACGCTCAACGTGTGGACATTAGCAAAGATTACTAACACCATCGACTACAAAGGACAGAAATCATTTTAACAACAATGTGAGGTAGCTATCACTAAACATCCAACATCATTTAAAAACATGATGGTATCAGTCCAGGCACTCCTACACCGTCCAAAAACACCTGTCTGTCACGTCAAGTAACAGTAGTCAATTAATCTCATATTAATTCAAAGTCATAATGCAAAGCATTAAAATTAATACAATTATGTAATAGAGACAATAGATGACATGAGGCAGACAATCAACCAATGAAATGAGTGAATGCGACATTTTTGTGAATTGATCAAAATCATGTGTAACTCAAAATTATATGTTATCAATATAACATATTAATGGTAAGAGAAGCCAGGTCATCTTGTATATGACACATTTGTGTGATCAATAGATAAGACTATGCTTATGTGTTGTAACAATAGATAATAGTATGGCGTATTACCCATTTAATGTTGTAAAGTCCAGTGTGAGTGTGACATAGATTTGTGTCAAAAGACGCAACAATATCTGGTGAATTCACATTAATCATCACTTAATATTACACATATTAGTTAAAGTCCAATGTGCAATGTCATTCTTCTAATCACCAAATGTTCCTACACCGTTTCTAGAAGTATGTTGAAATACATCGTTGACAATGTCCATGATTGTTCTCCATGCGATAGTATGTCCGTACGAATCCAAATGTTAATACACACAGTAAACAGCAATCGAAAACTCGTCAGATAGGAAATTTAATTGTTATGTCCCCTTGATACGTCGAGTCAGTCATCTCAGAGTTATGTCCCTTAATATGGAGACGTTAGTTATTCCAATTAAAATTGACAACATAAGTCCGCACGAAAATGTCTGGAAATGACAACAATTTCAACATTTAACGTAATGTGTATACGTAAGCTTGTAAGTCGACCATAAGTACTGTCATTAAGGCACAACATCTATATGGAAGGCGCTGAATTCAACATGATATTACACCATTTTGAGTATTGGAGAATTCATCATCATCCTGTTGCTGTGTGAACCGCTTACTCATATCAGCAATGTTTATTTCTTTGAAAATGCAACCATGTAGATTAGTTTTCAGCATAGGTAGTGCACAAAATGTTATAATATTCTTCATCATTATAGTTACTGTTCCAATGTAGTAGTGTCATACGAACACGTCATTATACACGTAATAGTTTCTTGATCAGGACATCATGAAGTTTTGTTCATGGGTTAGTTGGAATTCTGTGAGTCACCTGTATTTGTAGAGTTGATAGGTGATGCAGGGTTTTTTTTATGCAACGCGACAGAACATCAGCCAAGACATTTTGGCTTCCCTTAATGGCTTTGATGTCATAATCATATGGTTGAAGAGCGAGCGAGGCCTTGGCAGCCCTTTCGTTCTTAAATCTCGCTGTCTTGAGATATGACAATGCCTTCTGGTCGGTTTCCAGGGTGAATCCGGCTCCCATCAGGTACCATTGCAGCTTGGTTAAACAAAACACGATCGCCAGCAGTTCTCTTTCCACAATGGGATACCGCTGCTCTGTGGGCGACAATTTACGGCTGACATACATAGATGGCGAATCTTTTGGCCAAATACCATCACTAACCAAGATCTGCTTACTCGTAGCAAGCAAGAGGACATGCACACCATCATAGCTGGCAGACGCTGGAGCTGGGTTGGTCATGTCCTCAGAAGAGACCCCGATGCCATCACAAGAACAGCTGTGCTTTGGACCCCTGAAGGAAAACGAAAGAGAGGCCGACCAAAAACAACTTGGCGGAGGACTGTGGAGGCTGAGATGCAAAGAATGAACCAGAGTTGGGGCATTATACGAAGGATGGCCACCGACCGAGCAAAGTGGTATCAATTTGTTGTTGCCCTACAAGACGCCACTAGGCGTGATGGCCACTGACTGCTTTGAAGGTCGGCGGCTAAGGATCAAAGAAGAAGAAGAAGAAGATACATAGTTGGGTGCATGTAGCCTTCAAACTGCTGCATCAACGTTCCATCGATCCCTGTTGCAGAGGCGTCTACTCTGTGGGTAAAAGGAAATCGAGCGTCAGGTAATCTCAGAATTGGTGATTTAGAGAAGGAGCATTTAAGTACATTTAAAGAGATATCGCACACATGCGACCAGATAATTTTGTTTGGCGAGTTCTTCTTTACCAACGACAACAGAACTGAGGTAATATCTGAAAAATTAGGTAAGAGAAAACTGGATTTTACGTACAAAATATCGATTTTTTTACTTTTGAGCTTATTTTATTAAATAATCATCGAGGAATCGATTGAGCAAGGTTTTATAAAATAAAAAAATGCATTTGATGTATCAAAAAGCATATTTTCTGTACTATCTCAGCTATGACTTGCAAATTTGTGCCGAAAATGCAAGATTTGTCGCTCAATAATACCTTAGTTACGCTGTCCATATCGTGGACTATTTGGTATCGATACACATTGAATTTCGTTGTCTGCCGTAATATCGCAAATTCGACGTACGTCTAAGTATGACAAATGAATTTCCCTGACTCGATGGATGATAACAGAATATTGACCTCTCATAACTTTAGAACCCCTGATCATCTGTTGTAACTGTAACCCGCATGCAGCATTTCCACGAGAATTTTACACGCTGGATCATTAATATGTAGCCTGCTATCTTCTGTGAACTTTGAGATCGCATGGCCTTTGATGGGAGATTAAAATCACGCCCACAACCATCTCTGAGAACGATTTATAGCAATCTTTTCCTTAACGCCGGCCCAAAAGAGGACGGGCCACAGACTCACTCCTGTTTCTAGAGCAATTAACAGCAGATCATTTTCTTACCTGGCTGTCACCCCGCCTGGTGGGAGTTGCCAAAGCTCTCAGAACAGTGGCACCATCAAAGACAGACAGATCTCAGAATTCAATCGCAGCGGTACACGATCTAAAGAATCAGGGAACTTTCAGCTCACGGAGTTAGCTTCTCGAGAAACTTTTCGCACCCGCATGCGAGCAAGCCTGAGACGGAAGAAAATCGGTAGACCGGGGAAAACGAAGGAATCGCAGCGGTTAACACAACGGCGAGGTACCTCGGATTCTGCTCAACTTCAAGAAAGGTGCGAAAACCTAACACGCCCTATTCAAGTTACATTCGAGAAGTATAAATAGAGAACTCCGAAAAACTGCATTTTATCGTTCGCTCTGACAGAATCCTAGTTTCACTAGCATAGTCGGATTACTGCTTGATTCCACCTACCTTCGTGACTATTGGAGTGTATTCTTTCTGCGCAGACGGTAATTTATACATTAGCTTCGAGTGATCAGTGGTCTAGTTATTTCAATTGATTTCAATGGATTGTGGTGTAAATTTAACCTTATTAAATAAACCCATTTTCAAAGTTCTAGTGCAAACTAATGTTACAGCTAAAAGTATTTCCTAATACAATTGACGCGTAAATTAATTTTGCAGATAGATAGATGTGCTTTAATTATTTTTAACTCACGGGAAGTTTTCCCGATTTGTTAATTGACGACGCTAATAAGTAAATAGGCTAACTGTAATTTATCGCGTGTCAGATTATAATATAATTTGTAATGCATTTCTTGTTTTGATTATCTTTCATTCAGAACGATCATTCAACCTGCATCCCAGCAATTATTAATTATATACAGAGTTCTGCCAACTCAATTCGATAACTCCAGTTACATATGAACTTTTTTTAAAGCTAAACTTGTGGCGACCTGTAATGGGCCCCGCTCCTCTGAATTTAACTGAGAATAAAGCCACACAAGAAAACACTTCGAAAATACTAGTTCATATAGAGTCCTTAAAGAAAAACTGGAAGCAGAACATATTTTATTCACTGCCCCTATTTGTGAAGAAAAAACATCGATCTACCTGAACACTGTCTGTCACGTATATTCAGTGGATTACCCCCCCCCCCCCTCCCCCCCGAAGAAGAACTTACCTCAGTGTTTTTCTTAACTTGTGACATTACGGAAAAAGAAAAGTTATCTCCTCCAGCTGTGCCAATTTTAGGAACCACACCATACCTCACGCCTAGCCAAGTGCCTGTGCCTTTCTTTAGGAACTTTATCTAATAAACAAACAGTACCGTTAAACTTCAACGTCCAGCGATTTCGGGACACTGTGTTAACTTCAACAACCCGCTAATCTGGGGCTGTACACGGAAGAAAATACTTTTACCTAAGCCAAGGTTTAGTGCTGTTTTTGTGATGTATTTCCTATGAAGTGCCAGAATTCACCTTTCGGTAAGTCTGCGTGTGTGTTTGTGGGGATGGCCAGCCCTAGTGTGTTTTTTGAATGAAAGGAGATTTATCTTTTCTTTACCCTTTTAATTAGTTCGACCTAGTATTAAGGTGCATTATATTCCTTGTACGGGATCTCTCCTAGCGGGATTGGGTAACTGTGTTCATTCCCCCTCCCGTAAAATTTGTTGATTTAAAGGGAGACAATTGAGAACCCTAGCTTTTCCTCTACACCCCCCCCCCCTTTACTGTAACCCCTTGCCTCAGAGTAACAAATTTACCAGTGGGTTAAATTGACTATCTCTGATCTTCTTCCCCCCCCCCCTTTTTTTTTCTTGTCTTTGGGACCGGGTCTTGTCTGTTAGTAAATATAAACGGGAAACGGTGGATGGGATATTTCTCCTCAAAAACCCCCTCTTCCCTTGTTATATTTGTATTCTGTAACCTTTGATTTTTGACTGTAAATGTACAATTATTTGTGACTCCTTTATGATAATAAAGGTATTAATCTTTATTTGTGTTGGTTGTCGGTTGGCCTAAAACTCCAAACATTTCCATTTGTGTAGGCTGTATTCATGTACGTTGAGCGACAGAATCACCAAATCGGTGAGTGCGTCTGAGCGACTGGAACTGACAAACAATTGTTTGTTCAGAAGAGAGATAGGAATAGTCTGTGAGAAACAGATATTGTCGTAATAAGAGACTGTCCTCGCTCTTCCCAGCGCCTGTGAATCTACTACCTCACTCTCCTAAATCCTTATTCTCACAGAGCCTTCAATATCACTTTACACTCTAAAGGGACCAATATTCATCAGCACCCTCTCAGATAAAAATTACGACAATATATGGTTAGCTCGTTCGAGATTCTGAACCTAGTTAAAATAGAGTGTGGTTGATTGTCTTTGTGAAGTAGGGTATAATCTTTAAAAGTATTACTTCCCCTAGACCAAGCCGTTCAGTATTTGGGCCAACCACACAATAATTAAGACAGGTTTGTTTTCCACAGGAACAGGCAGTTAGTGATAATAAAAGATTTGTCACCTTTGTATTCTCTGGCAGAGGGAATTATAAAAATTTTTGGTTATATAATTGCTGGGACTGCGTGATTGTTTTACAATCACTAAAGGTTATGAAGCGTTTGAGTTGAGCTAAGCTAAAGACGGATTGTTCTGATTTTTTAAAATTAAGTTAACTACGTCTCATCTCAAAATTGTCTTCAGGGACGGAGTTTGTTGTTAGAGAATTAACATTTTGTGGGAAAAAATTTTTTTTCCTTTTAAATTGTTTTAATATAAATCTTTCTCTACTGTTAGTAAGAGTAGATTCTTTTCTAGTGTAACTTACCAATTTAATTGGCATAGTTGCTTGCGTTACGAGTCTTAAGTGACAATAATAGCGGCGATAAGTTAACACACGAGGTCATTAAGTAAATTTTTTTTTACTTTGGTTTTTCTCGTAGCGGCTTTGAGTTTTTTTTCCCCTTCTTGTTCCATCTTACTATTCTCTAGTCTTAGAAGCATCCAGTTCTTTGACAATGGCAGAGAGAATTAGGATAAGATCCCTTTTGAGGCAAGAGGCCAAGGACTCAGGACTAGACACAGAAGCTGCGAATCTGTTTATCAACCAGGAACTGCAAAGGTATGACGCGGAGGAAGAGAGGGCAGAAGCTAGGAAGAAAGAAGCGGACGATCGTCAATTGGAGCAGAAGAAAATTGAGGCAGAGATGGACGCCCGCAGGGAAAGAGAGAAGGAGAGACAACGCGAAGAGAGAGACAAGGAAAGACAGCATGAATTAGCGCTCAAGGCTTTAGAGAGTCGGAGTGCCTCTACTTCAAATAATGGAGAGCCGTCTTCGCCCCAGTCTCAAACAATGGATCTCTCCAGCACTCAGTCTGCCCAATTAACTGCGATGTCTTTTGCTTTAGAGTCTTTTCCTAGCCCTAACGAAAAAATTGACAGCTACCTAGAAAAATTCGAAAGGCTCGCAAATCTGTATGGGTTAGAGAGTTCCCGCTGGGCACTTAAACTCTCAACGTCACTAAAAGCGAATGCTTATGACGTATACACAAAGCTGGGACCGAACCAACATGATTACGACATGCTTAAGAAGGCCTTGCTAGAGCGGTTCGAAATGACCGCCCGAAAATTTCTGCAAATGTTCAGAAACAGCCGAAAAGAGAGCACGGAAACATTCCCCCAATTCTCTTCACGTCTCACGGGCTATTTGACAAAGTGCATTGAATTATCTGACCTACCTCTTACATATGAGGGACTACTTGAACTTGTTCTTGTGGAACAGATAAAGGCAACTTTGTCAAACGAAACCCGTAGATTTTTGGCTGAACAGGGCGCAGTCAGGCTTGAGGACATACTCAATAAGGCCGAACGCTATACCAATGCAATGGCCGAACTTCCCAGCACTAAACGTAAACCCACAGATGAGCCATCTCGTAAACAAAATCTAGAGCAGTCATCCTATTCCTCTAATTCCTCTCAGAATTATAACCAACGAGAAAATAATACCCAGAGACCTCCCCAGGAAAAATCGAAATTCTACAAACCCCGCCCCCCCCCCCCCCCCCCCCAACAACAATTCTGATCAACCCACCAAGCCTACGTGGCAGCGCGGCCACCAAGGTCAAGGAAAAGGGAAGACCCCTACACCAGGAACGTCTGATCAGGGCAAACAAACCGGTCCAAACCGCGTTGGATGTTTGCATACAGCCTCGAGAGGTAGAGTCAATGTCAGTGATTCTCAACCTGAGGGGGACCGACCCTCAACTCGAGGAACTGTAATTTTGAATGGTACCTCAACTACTTGTCTCTTTGACACTGGACTAAGCTTTAGTTGTATTGTTGCTAGACACCTAGTCAAACCAGGTCAGGAGACAGAGGAAACCGTCAAACTTAGTGGAGTTTTCAGGAGTGATGCACCCAGGACGCTTCCTATCGCACTGGTAGAAATACACTCTGACTTTGTCAGAGGAGTTATAAAAGCGGCCATTATGGATGATCCTATCTACCCAGTTATCCTGGGATGTAGATATGTGTTTATTGGGAGACCAAAGGAGCCGATTGTGGCAGCGGTAACCACAAGAGGGCAAGCCAAGAAGGAGAGGGAGCCTGCGCCAAATTTGTTGCCGAACGAACTGAAGGAGGCGCAACAAAAGGACCCTACTCTAGAGCTCTGCTTTAAAAAACTGCCCATGGCTAAGGACCCCAGACACAACGGAGACATCTTTTCTAAGGATGGCGTATTGTATCGTAGAACGGGCAACCCGGACACGGGGAATAACCAGCTCCTAGTACCGACGCAGTACCGAAGCCAGATCTTAGAGATGGGGCACTCTCTTCCCTTTAGCGGACATATGGGACAAAACGCCACTATTCAGCGAATAAAAACCCACTATTGGTGGCCAGGAATGAACTCTGACATTATCAGGTATGTGAAATCCTGCGCCCAGTGCCAACGGGTAGCACCCAAGCACTTGACACCCCCAGTACCCATGGGGCAAATGCCAATAGTAGGGACTCCATTTGAACGGGTTGCTGTCGACATCATTGGACCCCTGGAAAGGACCAAAAGAAAGCACAGGTTCATCCTTACTTTAGTCGACACTTGCACAATGTGGGCCGAAGCTGTACCGCTAACATGCATAGATTCCAAGCATGTTGCAGAAGCCCTCGTGCAAATCTTTACACGGTTGGGATTCCCTCAACAAGTTTTGACGGACAATGGATCCCAATTCCGTAGCCTGTTAATGGAGGAGATCTTTAAGATCTTGAGGGCCAAACATATCCACACAAGTCCCTACCATCCGGCCGGAAATGGGCTCGTGGAACGTTTTAATGGCAGCCTCACCACCATGTTACGTAAGCTGGGTCAGGAGGAACCGGAAGACTGGGACCTATACATATCGGCTGCCTTATTCGCCTACCGAGAGGTTCCCCAAGCGTCTACGGGATTCCCGCCTGCTACACTTTTATTTGGCAGACCTATAAAGGGGCCATTAGAAGCCTTACTTCGGTCCCTGACAGACCAAAAGGCTGACGAGACAGTCGTCTCTGCAAGCAAGTATGTATCTGAGCTCAAGGAAAGGCTAAAGCTAGGATGGGATCTAGCTACAACCAACCTTACGAAAGCCCGCGCTAAACATGCTAAAAGATACAACAAAGCTGCAAAAGAGAGAGAGCTCCAACCAGGGGAGAAAGTTTTGTTGCTACTCCCAACCGGAAGCAATAAACTTCGCATCGGATGGCAAGGGCCGTTTACCGTCCTTAAAAAGATCTCACGTACTAATTACAAGATCTCCATTAAAGGAAAGGAGAAGGTCTTCCATATAAATCTGCTCAAGAAATATCTGGAAAGACCAGTGCCATCCTCCGAGCATCTCCTGGCTGTCGCCATAGCAACGGAAGACGAGGAAGATGATGATGGTTGCATGGAGTACCCATTGCAACCCACAGAATCCTTTAAAGATGTCAAGTTCGGCGACAATCTCTCACCAGAACAACAAACAGAAACCAGGGCGCTACTACAGCAGTACAGTGCAGTCTTAACGGATGTACCTGGTCGAACAAATCTCATCGAATTTGACATGAAATTAACAAACGAGACCCCTGTTCGAACCAGAGTATACCCCATTCCGTACGCCAAAGCTGATGCACTTCGCGGAGAAATAGACAAGCTGCGTCAGGCAGGAATTATCAGCGAGTCTACATCTCCTTACAGTTCGAGTGTAGTGCTGTTGCAGAAGCCCAATAAGGAAGTTCGGCTGTGTATTGATTACCGGTTGCTAAACGCTGTAACGGAATTCCAGCCTGAACCGCTCCAAACTGCTTCTGAGTTGTTCACCAAGCTCAGCAAGGCAACAATTTTCTCCAAGATTGACCTCAGTAAAGGTTATTATCAAATACCAGTCAAGGAGGAAGTTAAACCTTTGCTAGCTTTCAGCACTAGTGAAGGACATTACACATTTAATGTGATGCCGTTCGGACTGCATAACGCACCAGGAGTGTTTACCAGGATGATGAGAAAGCTTTTAGAACCCTTGCAAAGTCCCCACATCCATAATTTCATGGACGACATCTTAATTGCATCGGAATCCTACGAAGAACATATTGCTACAGTCGCTATGCTCCTTAGGAGACTACAGGAAACTGGTCTCACAGCCAGACCTAGCAAATGTCTCATCGCATTTGAAAAGCTGGACTTCCTGGGGCACACTATTTCTCACGGCTGTAGTTGGCCTATTAAGAAGAACGTGGAGAAAATAGTGGCAGCAAAAAGACCCCGAACAAAGAAAGACATCAGGTCATTCTTATCACTATGCGCTTACTATCAGAAATACATCCAGAACTTCAACGGACTGACAGCACCTCTGACTGACCTCACCAAGAAAGGTTGTCCTGATAAGGTCATGTGGAATCAAAAGTGCGAACATGCATACAGCACTTTGAAAGGACAGTTGTCGGCATACCCCATCCTAAGGTTACCTGACCTTAAGAAACCTTTCATACTGAGAGTTGATGCGTCAGGTCAGGGCATCGGGTCAACATTGCTGCAAGCCGAGGACAGTGACCCGAACATGCTATTCCCAGTAGCTTACGGCAGTCGGAAACTGAATAAAGCGGAACGCAACTACAGTGTCGTTGAAAGAGAATGTCTCGCTCTGATTCATGGCATCAGACGCCATCATGAGTTTCTGTATGGTACTTCTTTCACGGTGCAAACAGACCATGCTCCACTAGCTTTCCTGGGTGCCAATAAGGAATTCAACGCAAGGATAATGCGTTGGGCCTTGCTATTGAGTGTTTATTCCTTCAAAGTGGAATATATTCCAGGAAAACAGAATGTCGGAGCTGACTTCTTGAGAGAAACTGGACCACGGAGGAAGAGGAGAAAATCGACGATGCCAATCATCCTAAAGCTACCGATCAGGGCAGCTTCATTGTCATAAATGAAACATGAAAACGAGTTTCCATGTCTCAAAAGTGGGGACGATTGTGACGTACGTCTAAGTATGACAAATGAATTTCCCTGACTCGATGGATGATAACAGAATATTGGCCTCTCATAACTTTAGAACCCCTGATCATCTGTTGTAACTGTAACCCGCATGCAGCATTTCCACGAGAATTTTACACGCTGGATCATTAATATGTAGCCTGCTATCTTCTGTGAACTTTGAGATCGCATGGCCTTTGATGGGAGATTAAAATCACGCCCACAACCATCTCTGAGAACGATTTATAGCAATCTTTTCCTTAACGCCGGCCCAAAAGAGGACGGGCCACAGACTCACTCCTGTTTCTAGAGCAATTAACAGCAGATCATTTTCTTACCTGGCTGTCACCCCGCCTGGTGGGAGTTGCCAAAGCTCTCAGAACAGTGGCACCATCAAAGACAGACAGATCTCAGAATTCAATCGCAGCGGTACACGATCTAAAGAATCAGGGAACTTTCAGCTCACGGAGTTAGCTTCTCGAGAAACTTTTCGCACCCTCATGCGAGCAAGCCTGAGACGGAAGAAAATCGGTAGACCGGGGAAAACGAAGGAATCGCAGCGGTTAACACAACGGCGAGGTACCTCGGATTCTGCTCAACTTCAAGAAAGGTGCGAAAACCTAACACGCCCTATTCAAGTTACATTCGAGAAGTATAAATAGAGAACTCCGAAAAACTGCATTTTATCGTTCGCTCTGACAGAATCCTAGTTTCACTAGCATAGTCGGATTACTGCTTGATTCCACCTACCTTCGTGACTATTGGAGTGTATTCTTTCTGCGCAGACGGTAATTTATACATTAGCTTCGAGTGATCAGTGGTCTAGTTATTTCAATTGATTTCAATGGATTGTGGTGTAAATTTAACCTTATTAAATAAACCCATTTTCAAAGTTCTAGTGCAAACTAATGTTACAGCTAAAAGTATTTCCTAATACAATTGACGCGTAAATTAAATTTGCAGATAGATAGATGTGCTTTAATTATTTTTAACTCACGGGAAGTTTTCCCGATTTGTTAATTGACGACGCTAATAAGTAAATAGGCTAACTGTAATTTATCGCGTGTCAGATTATAATATAATTTGTAATGCATTTCTTGTTTTGATTATCTTTCATTCAGAACGATCATTCAACCTGCATCCCAGCAATTATTAATTATATACAGAGTTCTGCCAACTCAATTCGATAACTCCAGTTACATATGAATTTTTTTTAAAGCTAAACTTGTGGCGACCTGTAATGGGCCCCGCTCCTCTGAATTTAACTGAGAATAAAGCCACACAAGAAAACACTTCGAAAATACTAGTTCATATAGAGTCCTTAAAGAAAAACTGGAAGCAGAACATATTTTATTCACTGCCCTATTTGTGAAGAAAAAAACATCGATCTACCTGAACACTGTCTGTCACGTATATTCAGTGGATTTTACCCCCCCCCCCCCCCCCCCCCCCCCCCCCCCCCCCCCCCCCCCCCCCCCCCGAAGAAGAAGAAGAACTTACCTCAGTGTTTTTCTTAACTTGTGACATTACGGAAAAAGAAAAGTTATCTCCTCCAGCTGTGCCAATTTTAGGAACCACACCATACCTCACGCTTAGCCAAGTGCCTGTGCCTTTCTTTAGGAATTTTATCTAATAAACAAACAGTACCGTTAAACTTCAACGTCCAGCGATTTCGGGACACTTTGTTAACTTCAACAACCCGCTAATCTGGGGCTGTACACGGAAGAAAATACTTTTACCTAAGCCAAGGTTTAGTGCTGTTTTGTGATGTATTTCCTATGAAGTGCCAGAATTCACCTTTCGGTAAGTCTGCGTGTGTGTTTGTGGGGATGGCCAGCCCTAGTGTGTTTTTTTTGAATGAAAGGAGATTTATCTTTTCTTTACCCTTTTAATTAGTTCGACCTAGTATTAAGGTGCATTATATTCCTTGTACGGGATCTCTCCTAGCGGGATTGGGTAACTGTGTTCATTCCCCCTCCCGTAAAATTTGTTGATTTAAAGGGAGACAATTGAGAACCCTAGCTTTTCCTCTACACCCCCCCCCCCCCCCTCCTTTTACTGTAACCCCTTGCCCCAGAGTAATAAATTTACCAGGGGGTTAAATTGACTATCTCGGATCACCTCACCCCCCCCCCCCCCCTTTTTCTTGTCTTTGGGACCGGGTCTTGTCTGTTAGTAAATATAAACGGGAAACGGTGGATGGGATATTTCTCCTCAAAAACCCCCTCTTCCCTTGTTATATTTGTATTCTGTAACCTTTGATTTTTGACTGTAAATGTACAATTATTTGTGACTCCTTTATGATAATAAAGGTATTAATCTTTATTTGTGTTGGTTGTCGGTTGGCCTAAAACTCCAAACATTTCCATTTGTGTAGGCTGTATTCATGTACGTTGAGCGACAGAATCACCAAATCGGTGAGTGCGTCTGAGCGACTGGAACTGACAAACAATTGTTTGTTCAGAAGAGAGATAGGAATAGTCTGTGAGAAACAGATATTGTCGTAATAAGAGACTGTCCTCGCTCTTCCCAGCGCCTGTGAATCTACTACCTCACTCTCCTAAATCCTTATTCTCACAGAGCCTTCAATATCACTTTACACTCTAAAGGGACCAATATTCATCAGCACCCTCTCAGATAAAAATTACGACAATATATGGTTAGCTCGTTCGAGATTCTGAACCTAGTTAAAATAGAGTGTGGTTGATTGTCTTTGTGAAGTAGGGTATAATCTTTAAAAGTATTACTTCCCCTAGACCAAGCCGTTCAGTATTTGGGCCAACCACACAATAATTAAGACAGGTTTGTTTTTCCACAGGAACAGGCAGTTAGTGATAATAAAAGATTTGTCACCTTTGTATTCTCTGGCAGAGGGAATTATAAAATTTTTTTGTTATATAATTGCTGGGACTGCGTGATTGTTTTACAATCACTAAAGGTTATGAAGCGTTTGAGTTGAGCTAAGCTAAAGACGGATTGTTCTGATTTTTTAAAATTAAGTTAACTACGTCTCATCTCAAAATTGTCTTCAGGGACGGAGTTTGTTGTTAGAGAATTAACATTTTCTGGGAAATTTTTTTTTGTTTCCTTTTAAATTGTTTTAATATAAATCTTTCTCTACTGTTAGTAAGAGTAGATTCTTTTCTAGTGTAACTTACCAATTTAATTGGCATAGTTGCTTGCGTTACGAGTCTTAAGTGACAATAATAGCGGCGATAAGTTAACACACGAGGTCATTAAGTAAATTTTTTTTTTACTTTGGTTTTTCTCGTAGCGGCTTTGAGTTTTTTCCCCTTCTTGTTCCATCTTACTATTCTCTAGTCTTAGAAGCATCCAGTTCTTTGACAATGGCAGAGAGAATTAGGATAAGATCCCTTTTGAGGCAAGAGGCCAAGGACTCAGGACTAGACACAGAAGCTGCGAATCTGTTTATCAACCAGGAACTGCAAAGGTATGACGCGGAGGAAGAGAGGGCAGAAGCTAGGAAGAAAGAAGCGGACGATCGTCAATTGGAGCAGAAGAAAATTGAGGCAGAGATGGACGCCCGCAGGGAAAGAGAGAAGGAGAGACAACGCGAAGAGAGAGACAAGGAAAGACAGCATGAATTAGCGCTCAAGGCTTTAGAGAGTCGGAGTGCCTCTACTTCAAATAATGGAGAGCCGTCTTCGCCCCAGTCTCAAACAATGGATCTCTCCAGCACTCAGTCTGCCCAATTAACTGCGATGTCTTTTGCTTTAGAGTCTTTTCCTAGCCCTAACGAAAAAATTGACAGCTACCTAGAAAAATTCGAAAGGCTCGCAAATCTGTATGGGTTAGAGAGTTTCCGCTGGGCACTTAAACTCTCAACGTCACTAAAAGCGAATGCTTATGACGTATACACAAAGCTGGGACCGAACCAACATGATTACGACATGCTTAAGAAGGCCTTGCTAGAGCGGTTCGAAATGACCGCCCGAAAATTTCTGCAAATGTTCAGAAACAGCCGAAAAGAGAGCACGGAAACATTCCCCCAATTCTCTTCACGTCTCACGGGCTATTTGACAAAGTGCATTGAATTATCTGACCTACCTCTTACATATGAGGGACTACTTGAACTTGTTCTTGTGGAACAGATAAAGGCAACTTTGTCAAACGAAACCCGTAGATTTTTGGCTGAACAGGGCGCAGTCAGGCTTGAGGACATACTCAATAAGGCCGAACGCTATACCAATGCAATGGCCGAACTTCCCAGCACTAAACGTAAACCCACAGATGAGCCATCTCGTAAACAAAATCTAGAGCAGTCATCCTATTCCTCTAATTCCTCTCAGAATTATAACCAACGAGAAAATAATACCCAGAGACCTCCCCAGGAAAAATCGAAATTCTACAAAACCCGATACCCCCCCCGCCCCTCCCCCGCCCCCCCCAACAACAATTCTGATCAACCCACCAAGCCTACGTGGCAGCGCGGCCACCAAGGTCAAGGAAAAGGGAAGACCCCTACACCAGGAACGTCTGATCAGGGCAAACAAACCGGTCCAAACCGCGTTGGATGTTTGCATACAGCCTCGAGAGGTAGAGTCAATGTCAGTGATTCTCAACCTGAGGGGGACCGACCCTCAACTCGAGGAACTGTAATTTTGAATGGTACCTCAACTACTTGTCTCTTTGACACTGGACTAAGCTTTAGTTGTATTGTTGCTAGACACCTAGTCAAACCAGGTCAGGAGACAGAGGAAACCGTCAAACTTAGTGGAGTTTTCAGGAGTGATGCACCCAGGACGCTTCCTATCGCACTGGTAGAAATACACTCTGACTTTGTCAGAGGAGTTATAAAAGCGGCCATTATGGATGATCCTATCTACCCAGTTATCCTGGGATGTAGATATGTTTTTATTGGGAGACCAAAGGAGCCGATTGTGGCAGCGGTAACCACAAGAGGGCAAGCCAAGAAGGAGAGGGAGCCTGCGCCAAATTTGTTGCCGAACGAACTGAAGGAGGCGCAACAAAAGGACCCTACTCTAGAGCTCTGCTTTAAAAAAAACTGCCCATGGCTAAGGACCCCAGACACAACGGAGACATCTTTTCTAAGGATGGCGTATTGTATCGTAGAACGGGCAACCCGGACACGGGGAATAACCAGCTCCTAGTACCGACGCAGTACCGAAGCCAGATCTTAGAGATGGGGCACTCTCTTCCCTTTAGCGGACATATGGGACAAAACGCCACTATTCAGCGAATAAAAAACCCACTATTGGTGGCCAGGAATGAACTCTGACATTATCAGGTATGTGAAATCCTGCGCCCAGTGCCAACGGGTAGCACCCAAGCACTTGACACCCCCAGTACCCATGGGGCAAATGCCAATAGTAGGGACTCCATTTGAACGGGTTGCTGTCGACATCATTGGACCCCTGGAAAGGACCAAAAGAAAGCACAGGTTCATCCTTACTTTAGTCGACACTTGCACAATGTGGGCCGAAGCTGTACCGCTAACATGCATAGATTCCAAGCATGTTGCAGAAGCCCTCGTGCAAATCTTTACACGGTTGGGATTCCCTCAACAAGTTTTGACGGACAATGGATCCCAATTCCGTAGCCTGTTAATGGAGGAGATCTTTAAGATCTTGAGGGCCAAACATATCCACACAAGTCCCTACCATCCGGCCGGAAATGGGCTCGTGGAACGTTTTAATGGCAGCCTCACCACCATGTTACGTAAGCTGGGTCAGGAGAAACCGGAAGACTGGGACCTATACATATCGGCTGCCTTATTCGCCTACCGAGAGGTTCCCCAAGCGTCTACGGGATTCCCGCCTGCTACACTTTTATTTGGCAGACCTATAAAGGGGCCATTAGAAGCCTTACTTCGGTCCCTGACAGACCAAAAGGCTGACGAGACAGTCGTCTCTGCAAGCAAGTATGTATCTGAGCTCAAGGAAAGGCTAAAGCTAGGATGGGATCTAGCTACAACCAACCTTACGAAAGCCCGCGCTAAACATGCTAAAAGATACAACAAAGCTGCAAAAGAGAGAGAGCTCCAACCAGGGGAGAAAGTTTTGTTGCTACTCCCAACCGGAAGCAATAAACTTCGCATCGGATGGCAAGGGCCGTTTACCGTCCTTAAAAAGATCTCACGTACTAATTACAAGATCTCCATTAAAGGAAAGGAGAAGGTCTTCCATATAAATCTGCTCAAGAAATATCTGGAAAGACCAGTGCCATCCTCCGAGCATCTCCTGGCTGTCGCCATAGCAACGGAAGACGAGGAAGATGATGATGGTTGCATGGAGTACCCATTGCAACCCACAGAATCCTTTAAAGATGTCAAGTTCGGCGACAATCTCTCACCAGAACAACAAACAGAAACCAGGGCGCTACTACAGCAGTACAGTGCAGTCTTAACGGATGTACCTGGTCGAACAAATCTCATCGAATTTGACATGAAATTAACAAACGAGACCCCTGTTCGAACCAGAGTATACCCCATTCCGTACGCCAAAGCTGATGCACTTCGCGGAGAAATAGACAAGCTGCGTCAGGCAGGAATTATCAGCGAGTCTACATCTCCTTACAGTTCGAGTGTAGTGCTGTTGCAGAAGCCCAATAAGGAAGTTCGGCTGTGTATTGATTACCGGTTGCTAAACGCTGTAACGGAATTCCAGCCTGAACCGCTCCAAACTGCTTCTGAGTTGTTCACCAAGCTCAGCAAGGCAACAATTTTCTCCAAGATTGACCTCAGTAAAGGTTATTATCAAATACCAGTCAAGGAGGAAGTTAAACCTTTGCTAGCTTTCAGCACTAGTGAAGGACATTACACATTTAATGTGATGCCGTTCGGACTGCATAACGCACCAGGAGTGTTTACCAGGATGATGAGAAAGCTTTTAGAACCCTTGCAAAGTCCCCACATCCATAATTTCATGGACGACATCTTAATTGCATCGGAATCCTACGAAGAACATATTGCTACAGTCGCTATGCTCCTTAGGAGACTACAGGAAACTGGTCTCACAGCCAGACCTAGCAAATGTCTCATCGCATTTGAAAAGCTGGACTTCCTGGGGCACACTATTTCTCACGGCTGTAGTTGGCCTATTAAGAAGAACGTGGAGAAAATAGTGGCAGCAAAAAGACCCCGAACAAAGAAAGACATCAGGTCATTCTTATCACTATGCGCTTACTATCAGAAATACATCCAGAACTTCAACGGACTGACAGCACCTCTGACTGACCTCACCAAGAAAGGTTGTCCTGATAAGGTCATGTGGAATCAAAAGTGCGAACATGCATACAGCACTTTGAAAGGACAGTTGTCGGCATACCCCATCCTAAGGTTACCTGACCTTAAGAAACCTTTCATACTGAGAGTTGATGCGTCAGGTCAGGGCATCGGGTCAACATTGCTGCAAGCCGAGGACAGTGACCCGAACATGCTATTCCCAGTAGCTTACGGCAGTCGGAAACTGAATAAAGCGGAACGCAACTACAGTGTCGTTGAAAGAGAATGTCTCGCTCTGATTCATGGCATCAGACGCCATCATGAGTTTCTGTATGGTACTTCTTTCACGGTGCAAACAGACCATGCTCCACTAGCTTTCCTGGGTGCCAATAAGGAATTCAACGCAAGGATAATGCGTTGGGCCTTGCTATTGAGTGTTTATTCCTTCAAAGTGGAATATATTCCAGGAAAACAGAATGTCGGAGCTGACTTCTTGAGTAGAAACTGGACCACGGAGGAAGAGGAGAAAATCGACGATGCCAATCATCCTAAAGCTACCGATCAGGGCAGCTTCATTGTCATAAATGAAACATGAAAACGAGTTTCCATGTCTCAAAAGTGGGGACGATTGTGACGTACGTCTAAGTATGACAAATGAATTTCCCTGACTCGATGGATGATAACAGAATATTGGCCTCTCATAACTTTAGAACCCCTGATCATCTGTTGTAACTGTAACCCGCATGCAGCATTTCCACGAGAATTTTACACGCTGGATCATTAATATGTAGCCTGCTATCTTCTGTGAACTTTGAGATCGCATGGCCTTTGATGGGAGATTAAAATCACGCCCACAACCATCTCTGAGAACGATTTATAGCAATCTTTTCCTTAACGCCGGCCCAAAAGAGGACGGGCCACAGACTCACTCCTGTTTCTAGAGCAATTAACAGCAGATCATTTTCTTACCTGGCTGTCACCCCGCCTGGTGGGAGTTGCCAAAGCTCTCAGAACAGTGGCACCATCAAAGACAGACAGATCTCAGAATTCAATCGCAGCGGTACACGATCTAAAGAATCAGGGAACTTTCAGCTCACGGAGTTAGCTTCTCGAGAAACTTTTCGCACCCTCATGCGAGCAAGCCTGAGACGGAAGAAATCGGTAGACCGGGGAAAACGAAGGAATCGCAGCGGTTAACACAACGGCGAGGTACCTCGGATTCTGCTCAACTTCAAGAAAGGTGCGAAAACCTAACACGCCCTATTCAAGTTACATTCGAGAAGTATAAATAGAGAACTCCGAAAAACTGCATTTTATCGTTCGCTCTGACAGAATCCTAGTTTCACTAGCATAGTCGGATTACTGCTTGATTCCACCTACCTTCGTGACTATTGGAGTGTATTCTTTCTGCGCAGACGGTAATTTATACATTAGCTTCGAGTGATCAGTGGTCTAGTTATTTCAATTGATTTCAATGGATTGTGGTGTAAATTTAACCTTATTAAATAAACCCATTTTCAAAGTTCTAGTGCAAACTAATGTTACAGCTAAAAGTATTTCCTAATACAATTGACGCGTAAATTAATTTTGCAGATAGATAGATGTGCTTTAATTATTTTTAACTCACGGGAAGTTTTCCCGATTTGTTAATTGACGACGCTAATAAGTAAATAGGCTAACTGTAATTTATCGCGTGTCAGATTATAATATAATTTGTAATGCATTTCTTGTTTTGATTATCTTTCATTCAGAACGATCATTCAACCTGCATCCCAGCAATTATTAATTATATACAGAGTTCTGCCAACTCAATTCGATAACTCCAGTTACATATGAACTTTTTTTAAAGCTAAACTTGTGGCGACCTGTAATGGGCCCCGCTCCTCTGAATTTAACTGAGAATAAAGCCACACAAGAAAACACTTCGAAAATACTAGTTCATATAGAGTCCTTAAAGAAAAACTGGAAGCAGAACATATTTTATTCACTGCCCTATTTGTGAAGAAAAAACATCGATCTACCTGAACACTGTCTGTCACGTATATTCAGTGGATTTTACCCCCTCCCCCCCCGAAGAAGAACTTACCTCAGTGTTTTTCTTAACTTGTGACATTACGGAAAAAGAAAAGTTATCTCCTCCAGCTGTGCCAATTTTAGGAACCACACCATACCTCACGCCTAGCCAAGTGCCTGTGCCTTTCTTTAGGAACTTTATCTAATAAACAAACAGTACCGTTAAACTTCAACGTCCAGCGATTTCGGGACACTGTGTTAACTTCAACAACCCGCTAATCTGGGGCTGTACACGGAAGAAAATACTTTTACCTAAGCCAAGGTTTAGTGCTGTTTTGTGATGTATTTCCTATGAAGTGCCAGAATTCACCTTTCGGTAAGTCTGCGTGTGTGTTTGTGGGGATGGCCAGCCCTAGTGTGTTTTTTTTGAATGAAAGGAGATTTATCTTTTCTTTACCCTTTTAATTAGTTCGACCTAGTATTAAGGTGCATTATATTCCTTGTACGGGATCTCTCCTAGCGGGATTGGGTAACTGTGTTCATTCCCCCTCCCGTAAAATTTGTTGATTTAAAGGGAGACAATTGAGAACCCTAGCTTTTCCTCTACACCCCCCCCCCCCCTTTACTGTAACCCCTTGCCTCAGAGTAATAAATTTACCAGTGGGTTAAATTGACTATCTCTGATCACCCCCCCCCCCCCCCCTTTTCTTGTCTTTGGGACCGGGTCTTGTCTGTTAGTAAATATAAACGGGAAACGGTGGATGGGATATTTCTCCTCAAAAACCCCCTCTTCCCTTGTTATATTTGTATTCTGTAACCTTTGATTTTTGACTGTAAATGTACAATTATTTGTGACTCCTTTATGATAATAAAGGTATTAATCTTTATTTGTGTTGGTTGTCGGTTGGCCTAAAACTCCAAACATTTCCATTTGTGTAGGCTGTATTCATGTACGTTGAGCGACAGAATCACCAAATCGGTGAGTGCGTCTGAGCGACTGGAACTGACAAACAATTGTTTGTTCAGAAGAGAGATAGGAATAGTCTGTGAGAAACAGATATTGTCGTAATAAGAGACTGTCCTCGCTCTTCCCAGCGCCTGTGAATCTACTACCTCACTCTCCTAAATCCTTATTCTCACAGAGCCTTCAATATCACTTTACACTCTAAAGGGACCAATATTCATCAGCACCCTCTCAGATAAAAATTACAGCCTAAACCTACGTACAAAACCATTGTGGACATTTCTTTCTTCAACAACCTTCTTAAAAATGTGTGTTGCAATGTGTGTAAGCAAAGCACATTGCAAACAAGAACTGACAACACCAAGTCTAAGGGTGTCTCTCTCTTCCTGGAAGTTGTGTGTCACACATGTGAAAAAGCAATTTCTAGAACGTACACATCCGAGAGGGAACCAGAAGGCCGCGGCCCTCGTGGACATGCAATAAACAAATCTGCTGTTCTTGGTGCCCTCATGTCTGGAATGGGCCCATATACATTCAATCTCTTCTGTGAGAACCTAGACCTCCCTGGCCTGCACCAGAAAACATTTCATAAATATGCAGATCAAATTTTTGATCATTTGGATACCATGCACTCTACAGTATTTCAACGTTCCGTCAGCATCGTCCGAGCTGAACACGATAAGAGTCAGCATCGTACCATTAATAAAAAAGAAGTCAGTGACATCGCTGTCAGCTTTGATGCAACATGGCTAACTAGAGGTCATAAGTCACTGATAGGTGTTGGCAGTGTTATCGACATCTTGACTGGCATGGTCATCGATACGCATGTTATGTCTTCCTTCTGTCACACCTGTGAGAATACTGGACAGTGGCAACTGAAAAATCAGCCGGACAAATTTGAAAAATGGAAAGCAGAGCATCAGAAGGACTGCTGTCGTAATTACGAAGGGTCAGCCGGAATGATGGAGGTAAAAGCCTGTGAAGTTCTCTTTCTTCGTTCAATGGCAAATCACAAGCTACGCTACACTGTTTTGCTATCAGATGGCGATTCCAAGGCCTACAACAGACTCTGCGACATCAAACCGTATGGATCAGAAGTTGACATAACCAAAGTAGAGTGCGTAAACCATGTTGCAAAGCGATTAGGCACTGCACTGAGGACACTGATTACTGACTGCAGGAAACAACAAGTCACCCTTGGGGGAAATGGCAGTGGTCGTCTAACCCAAAATGCCATACGAAAATTGTGTATTTACTACACCATGGACCTCCGCAAGCATAGTACAGCCCCAGAGATGAAACAAGCCATCATGGCTTCTCTCTACCATGGGTATTCGACAAACGACAAACCCCAACATAATTTGTGTCCGCCAGGCAAAGACTCCTGGTGTTTCTATCGCTTGGCTTACTCAGCTGCTCATCTTTGGAACAATCTTCCACATGACCTGAAAAACATGCACAGTCCCTACTCATATAATCGTAGACTGTTCAAATACATTATGAGTGCGGATTATATGCCGCCCTAAGGGATTATGTTTCGAATTATTATTATCTAATACACTGTATGGAGGGTCTGATGATCTAGTTTTTCATTTTAATATACCTTACTTCTTAATTGTAATCAGATACTGTAATGTATGCTTTTATACTACTTATAATGTTGCATCGCCTCTGAACTAATACCTTAGGTATGCTGGAGAATGTCTGGATACCTAGCAATAAAAGATGAGTAAGAGGAAGGGATAAATGCAAGACGGGCCTATATGCATGATTCTCATCTTTCAGTCAATACCCTTTACCTCCCTAAGGAGCATAGGTCATAAAACTGGATCTCGTGTAGTGCAGGCGTCAACAATTCACTCCCTGTGGCAGTATCTGCTTGGGACTCAAAGTTGCTCACCTGTGGGAACATTTTTCGCATGCGCTGACAACACATGAAGTCCCAGCTATTTCAGCAGATTTCCAAATTGTCACGAGTTCTTATTATATGCCACCATTATCTGATTACGTTTCTAATTATGTCTTATTTACTGTATGAATTGTTTTGATTGTGTTGTTTTTTTTGTTTTTTTTTTTTTTTTTTTTTTTTTTTTTTTTTTAAGTTTTTAATTTTTGTTAATCTATTTTAATTAATACTTTCCCCCCCCCCCCTCCCCTTAAATTTGATTATGTCTGGATGTTACAAATGTATGTTATTATTTTACCTCGATAATTTTGTACGCTTAAATAATGCTAAAAATACATGTGCTATTGAAAGGATACGGTATGTAAGATGACAGAGAGAAGAAGGGGAGAATGTAAGACAGGCCTGCGTGCCCAATTCTTAATCCTTTGAAAATATAGTTTGTTCGTTCGTTCGTTCGTTATCTATCTATCTATCTATCTATCTATCTATCTATCTATCTATCTATCTATCTATCTATCTATCTATCTATCTATCTATCTATCTATCTGTCTATCTATTTATCTATCTATCTGTCTATCTATCTATCTATCTATCTATCTATCTATCTATCTATCTATCTATCTATCTATCTATCTATCTATCTATCTATCTATCTATCTATCTATCTATCTATCTTTATTTATTTTAAAAAACATACTTTAATTATGATGATTATTGCAAATGTTTGATGTTATGTTACTTTTATAATGATAAATGCCTTAATAATGCTTAAAGTAAATGTGAGGATGAAAGGATACAGTATACATGATGAGAGAGAGAGGAAGGGCAGGATGTCAGACGGGCCTGCGTGCCCAATTCTTAACCCTTTGAAAATAAAGTTCGTTCGTTCGTTCGTTCGTTCGTTCTATCAGGCTTCCATCGCCAAAGGAGAAGCTGCCGGACCACACGAGACCAAGGTTCACACTCCGCTAGACTACAACCTGCTCCATAAGCACTTAGCCCCTATTTATGAGCGTCTTACTGATCAGCATTTGCTCAAGCGGTGTCAGCTAGGTGCAACACAAAATGCAAATGAAAGCCTACACAATGTTATATGGAGTCGTTGCAGCAAGCGGAAATTTGTGTCATTAAAAAAAAGCCAAATTCAGTGTCCTTGTGGCCGTTGGAGAGTTCAACGTTGGTCCATCAGCCAGTGCAGAAATAAAAAGGCTGTGTGGTCAAGCATCTGGAACAAACTCAATACGCTTTGGACAGGTGCGACTGAGGAAACGTCTGGCCAACAGCCAGAAACATGAGGCTGACAAACTTGTAAAAAGAAGAAAAATTAGGAAAGAGGCAAGACAAAGGCGAGAGGATGAGCTGCAGGAAGCTGAAGGAGGTGCAGCATATAGTCCTAGAGGATTTTAAACACATTCAGCCCCCCAGAATGGAGTATATTGGACAAGACAAGGCACTCGGTGAGTAAAATGCATTTTTCTTAAAACTAACATTTTATTAACCAAAAATGTTATTACTAACAAACTATCTAATAGATCAATCTGACATTTGGCATGCATGTAGTACACATATATACCTTTAAATAGTCAAATGCTATTTTTGATATTTTGGTAATTTGCTTTGATATATTTTTTAAATATTTTTTTTCAATTTTTTTTCATACAAATAAAGTGTATTTATTTTTTTAAATCATTAAAAACAGAATTTCAAACTTATCAAAAAAAGCATGTGACAAATTGTTTTAATTGTCAGTCACAATATGTATGTGCACTTTGATAAAGTTTGGTCAATGGTAAACATAAGATTTTTGCTCTTGAAAATTGGTGAAAAACCCAATATGGCGGTTGTTTTTTTTGGTTACCATGTAGAAGGAAAGAAGAAAAATTAGGCAAGATAAAGGCGAGAGGAGGAGCTGCAGGAAGCTGAAGGAGGTGCAGCATATAGTGCTGGACAATTTTAAACACATTCAGCCCCCCAGAATGGAGTATATTGGACAAGACAAGTCACTCGGTGACTAAAATGCATTTTTTTTCAAAACTAACATTTTATTAACAAAAAATGTTATTTTTAACAAACTATCTAATAGATCAGTCTGAAATTTGGCATGCATGTAGTACACATATATACCTTTAAATTGTCACATGCTTTTTTTGATATTTTCGTAATTTGCTTTGATATATTTTTTAAATATTTTTTTCATTTTTTTTCATACAAATAAAGTGTAATTTAAAAAAAAATCATTAAAAATAGAATTTTAAACTTATCCAAAAAAAAAACATCTGACAAATTGTTTTAATTGTCAGTCACAACATGTGTGTGCAATTTGATAAAGTTTGATCAATGGGAAACATACGTTTTTAGCTCACGAAAAGTGGTAAAAATCCAATATGGCGGATGTTTTTTTTTTTGGTTACCATGGTAACCACATGTTTTTTAACAAAATACACTGTAGAATTTGGTTCATGGACATACACTATGTCTATTGAGCACATAAAAAGTTTGAAAATGTTATTAGAACAAAAGTTAGTTTTCACTGTAGTGCAGCCCCTTAAGTACATTTAAAGAGATATCGCACGCTAGCGACCAGATAATTTTGTTTGGCGAGTTCTTCTTTACCAACGACGACAGAACTGAGGTAATATCTGAAAAATGAGGTAAGAATTTTCTATAGAAATTCACTAAGCCAAATAGACTGCGAACCTGTGTCTTAGTTCTAGGAATTTCAAGATTTTTGAGATAGTAGAATCTTCAGGTTTAAGAAACCCACCTCCTACTTTATGACCAAGAAAAGAAATTTCAGTGAATCCTATTCTGGTTTTTGAAGGTCTAGCAGTTAGATTATGAAGACGCAAGGTAACTCAACAAAGACTGAATTCCAAGAACATGTTCTTCCCAAGTTTAATGGAATAGACAAATATCATCAACATAAGTAATATATATCAGAAAAAAGTTTACGCATCATGCGATCAAAGGTAGGAGGAGCGTTAACAAGACCAAACGACATAAAATTAAATTGAAACATTCCCAGAGGTGTAGCGAAAGCTCTAGAAGGTTTATCTTTGTCTGATAATGGCACGTGCCAATAGCATTGAAATAGTCAAAGTATAGTATCAAGATGTGCGCATCTACACAAATGAACCCTAGAATGTACAACCTTATTAGCCTCATCATAAGAACCAATGGGGTACAAGATCTCCTGTACATTATTAGTAGGAAGAAAACATTCACATATCTGCAAAGGAACAAATATGAATTTATTATGATCCTTACATGGTGAAACACGACCTGTATCGCCTGAAAAGAAGAATAATAATGTCAAAACTGCCACACAACCCAATGTAATGGGCAGTATATACCACATGAACTCATGGTATGTCAGCATCTGAAAGAAAATAACTGAAGGAATATCAATTTCTATGATGTTCCTACATGAACAGGAATAATCATATAGCAAAAAGACAATGGCAAAAATGACCATAAACAGCCAAACGTACAGTTTTGACTGAAGGAAATATGACCAACCTAAATCTGACATCTGCTTAACCTCGACATCAACAATGCCAGGTATGACAGTAGCAATGACTGATGTGGATGGTTCCACATCAGCGACATAGTCATTAGTAATAGTAGGTGTCACATCATCCAAGATGGATGTGGTTGGTTCCATATCAACAACCAGTAACTCAACTGAGTCAAAATAGACATCTGATGATTTATCAATAGCTGGAAAATCATCAACGGGTTCCACAGTGATGGGAGGAACAAATTTGGTATTAGCACCATCATCATCACCCAAAACAGTGTCTATGTGAGTTCGAACATGCGAACGTGCATGTATACGCCTAAAGGCTTGCGCACTGGTAATAAAACCCCTGGCAGTATATACATGTCGTTTTTTCCCCCACCTCACAATATCATCATCAGTACAATCATGAAGTCCAGGGATATTCCCTAAAATTATCCCAACTACTGGTTTTGACAACAGTCAAACTATAGTCCTGTCTGTAAAATACGGGGTATCTAAAAATACGTCTGTAGTGGGATAGGATTCCACTATACCCCCAAAAGTTATGCACTGAACCTCATCGCCTGTATAATCAGCAGTCAACCAAAGAACTTGAACACCCACAGTGGCGGATCCAATGTCCCTGAGTAGTGGCACAAGTTGGTTGTTCACAAAACCCTTATCAAAAACCACTGATCCTGTCCCATTATAAGAGGACGTCACTGGCAAAGGATGTCCACACTGAAGCCTAGGAACTCCCTCCGGCTGAAACAAAGAGTTACATTCAGAACAATTAGTACTGTTAGACAAATCTACACTGCATGCATTAGCATGAGATATACTATTATTATTCTGAACTGGATTATTGTCACCAACATGTACGACAGCATTTGAATGTTCAGGATTTCTTGACTGTCTGAAGTTATTGTTCTGTTGAGAACCTCTGTTATTAAAAGAATTGTCATTATTTCTATAAAAAGACCTTTGTCCTCTGCCTGATCTGGCATTAGATCCCCCTCTGTTCTGATAATCATTAGGCCGGAATTATGATGGTTGATGAAAATAACCATCATCATAAGAGTTATAATTTCTTTGAGGCTGTTGTGATTTTTTGTTAAAATTGTATCTGCCTATGTTAGTGCCATAGTTATGATCTCTGTTTACTCGATAGTTCCTGTCCATACTGTTTGATCTCTGCCTAGGTGAATTATAGTTTACACTCCTGGCAGATGCCACTGGCATGGAATCCTTAATGTTATTTTTACTAAAGTTTCTACCCGGATGAGATATTTGATATTGGCGTCCGAAATTTTCCATAGTGGATTATAATTCCGGTTTCCTCTCCTGTAGGAAGGACAAAAAGTCGCCACTAATTGAAGACAACACCTTGTGTCACTTGTCTCTCAAAATCAAATCAGCCAACCGATAAAATTTTTTTCAATCTTGGACAAATCAACCCATCTAGAAAAGTACAGCTTAATTGATGAGATAAATTCAGTAAAACCTTTTGCTGAATCTGGTAATAATGACTTAAATTTCATCCTATAACCATTTTCATCTAACTGATACTTTTTTCAGCAAAAAAGCTTTTATAGCCTCATAGTCCTTTCTAGTCTAATCATCCAAAGTACAGACTGCAGTAAGTGCCTCACCCACCAATAAATTCATGAGCCTGCTAGACCAAGTAGCTCTATCAATTTAAGCTCTTGGCAATATGTTTTATACCTATTTAAGTAGCATGAAATATCGTCGATATTTGAGTTAAAATTTGGCAAATTGAGCCTAAAAGTAGGAGCATGGTCTTTGTTTCCAGCATCATCATTCATTGGATTAACCTGTGGTTGTTGAAGTCTCAATTTCTCCAACTCAAATTCCGTTAATCTAAGCTCTTGTTGTGCTTTTATTTCAGCCTGAGCTTGTTGTGCCTTTAATTCAGCCTGAGCTTGTTGTGCTGCATAGGCCAATTTTTTTTCCTCAAGAGCCATTTCCTCTTGTCTTCTTTTTTCAACAAATTCATCTTGTCTCCTTTTTTCAGCTAATTCTTCTCTCTCCTCTTCTCGTTTTCCTGTCTTCTCTTTTCATCTAATTCTTCCTGTCTTCTGAGTTCCTTGTCTACATAGGTTTTCAAAGCTTCACCCTCCAAGCCAAAATCTTTTGTTTTTGCAGCAACAATGGCAATTTTTAAATGATTGGCAAACTGTAAAGACAAGTGAAAATGTCATTAAAACTGAGCTCAGAGAAATGTGTATACATTTCTGTGTGCACGAGGTTAATTTTTTTTAAATGTCCAACAACTGGGTCACTTTAACCGCACGTGAAAATTGCCATTGTTGCTGCAAAAACTCGTGGTTTTTGCAACACGGCCCACTAGTTCAAAAGGTGAAAAAGTGAGTTGAATTGCTTTTTTTAGTAAGTCACACATTATTAAAAAAACACTTGACTGATCTTTTCCACGGATGAATCAACTTTATTTTGTAATAAATTGTTTACACCTGGTTGCATGTTTTTGGTCCATAGTGGAGTTTTTCTTGGTGGCCCTTAACTTTTGTCCAGTAGTATATTATCAATATGTGAGCAATATAAGCAATAATTATTTCACCACCCAAAATCCCCCAACTGCATGTAACAAAATCTGCTATATAAGAGCAAAACAATGGATACGAACAGGTTGACAGAATACAGTGACAAGAGCTAACTTAAGATAATGCAAATAGTCAACCAAGGCAGAAATGTATGACTTATAGAACAAATGAACAAAATGCACCTCTATCACACTCATGACAAGACAAGCACGAGTTTACAACATGTTTGACATCTAATAAATGAAGGAAAGCAAGGTTAGTGCGACAATATCACAAACAATAATGCAGAACAACTGAATAAAAAATTACAATCAACTTAACCATAAAAACAAACTTGCCAATAAACAAAATTGCATAACTAACAAATAGTGGTAATGATAATCCCAATAGCAGCAGATAACTCACAGCTTTGTTATGCCGGCCCCGCTTTTTGAGAAAATTATAAACCAGAGCAAACACAATGACCATGAATTTTCTCGACCATACAGACGAGGTATTGAAAAAATTCATAGTTCCCTTTCCAACCTCCCACACTTAACACAGAAATATATATGCACGGAAATACATATAACATGTAAAAAAGAACCCTGTCAAACTAGATTTATCAAGTCTCACCCTGCATGTATCAATAAATATACTCATCTGCTATATAAAAGAAAACTCCTCCTGGCAGCAATCTCTGCGTCAGGGAACAAACGATTCAGAAGCAGTGCAGCGAACAGGGCGGGTTAGACTTAGACTTTCACACGTCTTCACGATCAAGCAGGAACGCCATGTTGTACGTTGACCTCTTGACAAACTTCTTCGATAAATACTTGCAAACACGCCATCATCGGGCAGAAAACTTAAATTTATAAACGTAAAGTTCTGCAGCACACACGTTTGCCTGGAATATGTTAAACTTCTGCAGTGACTTGGAACTGCTTTTACTGATCATATAACCTCTCACAGGTTAGCAGATGACATCCGGCGCCAAGTTGAAAAATTGAGATTTTTCAAAAACTGAAGTCCAATGACTTGAAATATTGCAGGCTCTGACTTTATAACTCCCAAGTTAGCTGTATTGATCCTTTGGCTTGGCCCCTATTGTTACGGGCGTAGATTCGGGGCAGTTTTATATTAGTTAATGAGTAGTACAGCAACTCTGACCAATGTCCATAGAGGGGTATGTAGTTTAGTCCCCGCACAACACCCTATCTCCACCAACGAATAATATCACAACAAAGGACAGGTTGGACGATTCAAATATACAATTTCATTAACATAAACGATGCTACTCAAATCTCATCAGTAAAGCCATACAATACATTGGCTAAATATGGAAATGCAGTCCTCAGTAAACTTCCATGTCGTCTGTCACTACAACGCTGTCCTCGACAGGTTTCTCATAAATAAATTTGTTCTCACTTCCCTGGCATCCATACGAATTCCTGTCATACGTAAACTAGACTCATCACACGGAGATGTATGGATGAGCTAGTAGTCGAACATTGTAGGAATCGAGAGTGACGTATAATAATTCGCAGGAGTTTGGAACACACACGTCCACCTGCCTTGAAAAACACACAGAGAAGAGAACGTTTGACAGATCGTTAACATCAGCAGACGGCTACTCTAGGCGTCTGCTACTCGGCAAAAAGCAATGACGTACTTCCTGTAATCAAGAGTCACCGGTCATAAACAAATATGACTACTTGTCGAACCGTATTGATATCGACATACATGTTATGAATTAAACTCATAACATCTATCTTCTAGACCCCAGCTATTTAATACTGCCATAATGTTAGACTCTCTTTCCAGGCCATCTCCAGATATTGTCTTCACATTTATATCTTTGTCTTCATCTAGCATATTTGCCTTCAACTTTTGCTTTAGTTGCTTACTTTTATTTCCATGAGTTGTGTCCCATTTCTTTATAAATCCACATTTCATGAGTCTTAATTCTTTCTTCAACACTGCTGGCACATTATCTATGTGTTTAGAACCATTCAATAGTAATAATTATAATAATCATAGCCTCTTCAGTTATAACTGACTATGGGAATGCGCACCTGAGCTCACAGCCCTCAGCTGTTTATTTTCCTGGTGTTCCTTTCGACGTTTTCTCCTCTCCTCTGCTTGCTATGTGTCGTAGAATGAAAGCATACACTGGAATTGCCTAGTAGTGTTTCTGAAGTAGCGTCTAATCAGATTCGCGCATTTTGTGCAAGGCTTGCCGACAATGCGTTGCCTAACTTACACTGGAAATATGGCATCGATTTCATTTGTGTTAGGACTGCATCGTTTCAGTGGAAGTATAATAAAACTGATGGACATATTGAAATTCTACTTAATCCTTTTGTTCAAGGCGGAATCACCGTACATGTGGATACATTAGAAAGTTTAATGCGTGCAGTATTTTCTGAGATAATAGCAAGTAAGTGTGTCAAGTTGTTAGCAAATAGGGCTAAAGTTCACTTTTGTAAATCATAGAAAATCGAAAGCTGACCAGAGTTGGAAAAACTTTATATGGAAAGAAAGCTACACTTCTGCTTGATAAAAAGAGATAAGGATGGAAACAATAGCTGATGTAGGAAACGAGCACAACGAAGAACCTATGTAATGAAACGCACAAATGACCAAAATGTACCAGTTCAGCAAAATAAAATCTCACACTAGTTCTAGTGACGTCACAGTTCTAACTTACGCCGGATGCAAAGATATTTAAGCCGCTCTAAATTTGATTATGGACATACACGAAATCAGTTTTTGCATGACGGACAGAGGAAAGAGCTAGTCACGAATTCTTTCACTATTTGTGTATTGTGACAGCTTGCCTTGAGCAAGTCAATTGTCCAGTTGTGTAATTTCTGAAGGGTGTCGTATATTTTTAGATAGGTTAGAAAATAGTTATGGTCCCGTTTGGTAAATAGGTGAGAATAAAGGTGTATAAATAGATTTCACGAGTAAATAGTAAAGGAGAAAAATGTTGTCTCTGGACTGAATAGTTACTCTAGCCCAGCCTATCTATACGACTATATTGTAGTGTAAGACACTCTTCCAACCCCTTATCTCTATAAAGATAAGTTTAACTAAACACATCCACACACAATTATGTGGCAAAAAGACCCACAAAACGTGAAAACTATGGTTAATTGGGTATAGGTCTGACCAACACGCACATGTAAGTTCCTTTTTTGTTGTTCATAATCATTAAACTTTTTACAACATCCAACATATAGAGACATCAAATAGATCAAGTTTACAGATATATGAAAATAACCGAATAAGTGCCCTCCCCTTGCTGAGAAAGGATCCCAAAAGGAGTTAATAACCCAACGGTCAAAGATAAACACTATGGTGCAGAAAAGACTATGAAGAACAAGTCCCCCACTAAATTTATACTCAGTAAAGTACTCAGTTTAGCGAAATAAAAAAAGAACAGTACAATGATTGTAACAAAGAAAATATTCTCTCTCTCTATTTCTCACTTTGTCATATGTGGCCACAAACACTCTTGCTTGCCTAATCGGGTGTTGGTATCCCTTGAAAAAAACGACAATAGTCTGAACCTATACTGTCAGGTGGGTTGCCCAAATATGGCCCCAGTCAGCCTTTAGATCGAATAATAATTACAAGATGGACGCCAAATTTGGTGGTTTAATTTTCCTGGATGAATCCTGTGTCACCGTAAATAGTTACTGAAGCAAGACGTTCTCTTCACGTTCACAGTTGCAAAAGGAGAAAAGTAATTCCTGTAATACATTATTGGGATATAAAACCTATACAACATATAAGCATCCATTGTACCACAAATGTTATAAATCACGAGTCATATATAAATTATACATAATATACCAAAGGAAAATAAAACAGAAACTTACCCACTCAGCAAGAATTCTTTCTAATGGCTTGCCCAGAAAGTTAATAAATGCTCTCTTTATTTTTGCCTATTCGTTGAATTGACCTAAGACTTGGCAAAGCAATAGTGAAGAATGAGAGTTTTGTCTCCCAATATAAAGAGTTTGTCGACAAAGAATTTCGCTAGTAATTAAGTTGCCATCCGTTAGAGTTTTGCATTTCGTAAGACTGAATCAGACCTACCATTATTCTAGTATAGAGTGTAAGATTTACGATTTCCTACAAATTAATAAGATACTACTTTTAGTTAGTACATCTGCAGGTATCAGAAAGAATTTATCACTGTGGATACGGGCATTCACTTACTAAAAAATGTATTACATTAACTGAGCTTAAACTACCAACTTCTACTACCGCCATAAATATCAGGTGTCTGAACTGGGTGCGGGTTTTTCCCAAACCGAAAGATGCATCGATTTGTTACAGAGTTCGTGCACTGGGCTGAGATCCTCCTTGTGTGATCTAAGGCAGAAGATCGCAGCACTGAGGAGTTATCCATTTGCAATGAAGATATTACTTTTAAAATTTCTTACGAAAAAAAAACATGACAACATATCGAACCACATTATATAAAGGTAATGGTAAAGGTAGCCTAATAGCAGAAACTGTCGAATGTGATAGAAGTGTTAGAGACTTCAAACATACCAGATCCAGTTTTTAATGCGATGTGTAGACTAGTGTCCTTCCTCCCTGGATATACGCTACCACGCTTCTATCCTGGACCCTTGTAACTGTGCCGCGAAAGGAAAGCGTTCTAACTGCTTAATCAAATAAAGTGCTTTCCACAACGTATTGGAAGCCTACCTATGACTCTTCCCAGGTTTAGTAACCAAAAGCAGAAGAGAGAAAATGTCACGGATTGCCTCCCCTGCTTTGCAGTAGTGGTCCAACAATGGCCAAGAACTTCAGAGTACCTAAAATGGGTCGTCAAAGGTGTCTACCTTCGCACAATATTACTCTTGGCAGAGATGTAGATAGAAGTGTAATGAAGCTTCTATCCTAAGGGAGTTTTCACAAGATAATTCAGAAGTCAAGAATCATGCGGCATAAGGCTGAGCAATGGTTAACTTATATCTGTCCGTCGACTTTTGTGAAGGATTTAAGCAATGGTTTTTAGCCCGTTCAAGCCCCCAGTTGGTGTAAATCCAACGAAATTCCTCTTATACGTAATGGCTCTATAGATGTAAATACAGGGTGTCCATAAAAGATTGTACCCTTTTCAAAAAATTTATTCTCGGCCCCAATATGGGGTACGAAGATGCTATCTATCACAAAAGTAAGATAATCTCTGCAAGTTTTTAAGCATGCCTTACAAAGACTCAAAAAGAATGTACCTATTTCTTCACCTACTTGACCAGTGTAGAGAGACATGTAACAATTACCGGTTGCAACTCAACTGCGAAAGTTTCACTTGAAATACCTGCTGAGCGCATGCGCACTTTTTTGAGTCTTTTTAAGGTATGCTTAAAAACTTGCAGAGATTGCCTTACTTTTGTGATAGAAAGCATCCTCGTACCAGTAAATGAATATTAGACAAACATAAAGGTATCTTTTCAGACACTCGTAAGAAATAAAGAAGTAGAAAACAAGACAACCTTAAAACAACAGACGTGAGTGGCTTATCCAGGACTCGAGCCCAGGACCTTCCGTGCGACAACCCCGCCTAGCTATGCAAGCAAATCACACTATCCTCCCTGCCGTCCAGGCATTGTACCGCATCATGGGACCAAGAATAACGTTTTTGATAAGGGTACAATCTTTTATGGACACCCTGTATATCTATGTATATATAGATGTATGTTTTAAAGAATCTTCCTCAAACGTTCGCTTTCATACGTGTAACGAATTTAATAAAGAATTAGTCTTTAACAGTTAAAATAAGGAGGGAATGATGAATTTTGCTGTAAGTTTTCGTCACGAGGACGTAAGTGAGGATTTATCAAAGTCCGTTGCTTTCGCCGTTTTTACAAGAAAACTTAACTCTAGGTGAGTCCTGTTACTCAAGACCTAATCTTCACACTCAGACCGCTGAGTGAAAACGCCCTTGAGTATAAGAGTGAGATGCATCTTTGTTTCATAGATCTGGAAAAGGCGTTTGACAGGGTCCCCTGGAGCAAACTTTGGGACTGTTTGGCAAGGAAGAATATTCCAGCACCTCTGATTCATGCTATACAGAGCTTCTACAAGTCTTGCAGAAATTATGTGAGGACAGCAAACCATAAGTCGGAAGAGTTCAGGACCACCACTGGTGTAAGACAAGGTGATATCCTATCACCTTACCTCTTCATACTCCTTATGGACGATGTCATCAAGGCATGTAAGGAGAGAACAAGAAAGTATTCAGTGGGGTACTGGAAGATTAGACAGGTCTGTATTTCAGAGCTGGCATTTGCTGATGATGTTTGCCCTGATTGCTAAATCAGAGGCACATCTCCAATCCAACCTGCAAGTCTGGAAGGAAGAGCTGGAGAAGAGAGGGATGGTCATAAGCAGCTCTAAAACAAAATCCATGGTGATATCACGAGAAGAAAGAAAACATCAGATTAAGCTGGGAGAAGCAAATGGGCTGATCACCTGTTTGCCAGTCACCTTGATTACGGAAACAGCAACGGATGAAACCGTTTGCTGTTGCCCTAAAGACGCCATTAGGCGTGATGGGTAACGGTAGACGGAATCTATTTGTTGCTGCCCTATAAGACGCCACTAGGCGTGATGGCCATTGACTGCTTTGACGGTCGATGGCTAAGGATGGAAGAAGAAGAAGCTGGGAGAACAGGTCATGGAGCAGGTCGACCACTTTAAATACCTCGGAGCTATTATAGACCGAAACGGAGGCATCAAAGAAGAGTTGGCCACTCGAAAAGCAGCAGCTGGGAGACTTTTTCAGGCCATAAATCGAGGATTCCTCAGCAAGAGAGAGGTTGGTAAGAAAACGAAGATGGCTGTATACCGCTCCACCTATGTCCCAGTCTTAACATACGGATGCGAGTCATGGGCAATGACTACAACCCATAAAAGTCAGATCCAAACCTCAGAAATGAGGTATCTGAGGAAGGTGGTTGAAGTAACAAGAAGAGACATGGTACGCAACCAGACGATACGTCAAGGCCTTAAATCCTACCCCCTGCAGACCCAAGTAGAACAGTCCCAATTAAGATGGTTTTTCCATGTCTGCAGAATGGGAGAAGATCGGATACCACGACAAGCATGGGAAACAAAGAGCCAAGGATCCAGACCCCGAGGACGACCCAGAGTCCGCTGGGAGGACAACATTAGACAATCTTTGAAGGATCGAGGACTATAATGGAACCAGGCCAGGAGGAAGACAGCCGATAGGATAGTCTGGCGCTCTCTCTTCCAAACCGCTACACCTCACGGTAGAAGGGGAACGACTAAGTAAGTAAGTAAGAGTCCTGTCGCCATGGTTTTCGTCACTTCTTTGTGATCAGTGTTCTTCTCTCACACGAGTGGCGTAGTAACTTCAGAACTTCGAACCGTCTGATAGCTTGTAACCACAAGTAGTCTTGTACCACGAATTTTTTAGACAAAATAGAAAACAAATGCCTCTGCTAAGTACATTTGTGGGCTGCCAATTAACAGGCGCATTCTCGCTGTCCATCCACCAATGTTAATCTCTCAGAAGAATTACATTCCCGAGTACACAGTGTAGCTCAGAGAAGATGAATCAAATTCCCCATATTCCTCTGGGTATTAACTGGGAAAATGTGTCTGGACAGCGCGAATAACGATTTTCCTGAGTTACAATAAACAAAGTACATATATCTCACAAAATATTATAGCTTTAGGCACATGTGATGTAATCACCAGTCATCACTGTTCCATTCGGAGTCTGGGATCCCATCTGCTGTCGGTTTTCCGCACGACTAGCCAGAAGAAATCACCAACGCTTGCTGTAGTGGTTTACGAATATACTAGTTTCATATGTTGAGGTTGCCAGCCTCATATATAACCACTTAGCAAAAAAGCATGTCAAATGTCCATTTGTAAAATAATTGTTACACTGACCCCAACGTTTTGGGAATACACAACCTCATCGCGCAGGTTAAGATGGACCCGAGCAATTTAGGTTATATCCTCTCGAACCACTTGGTCTGGAAATTTTGAATCCCTTGTATGACGTGTGAATCTGCGAAACACTTGGTCTGGGAAAGCTTCTCTTAAGACGGGTGATCCAATTCCTAGGTTTCCAATCGTCGTATTTTAAGACCTGGTCCCTTAAGTTTTTCAGTCTCTGTATTTATAAAGACGGGCTTACTTTTTAGGGTTTTAAGTTTCCCAAACACTTCGATCTGTCATTAGTAAGTATGGAATCCTTGGTACGATCCCATTTCTTTCTGGCTTTTTTGGAGTTGCTCGTTTGAAGTTGCGAGGCTGTCTGTGTGTCTCTGAGTCTGCTAGTTTATATTTCCGACTTCTCAGTTCAAAGCACAGGTGGTACTTCCGCAGAAATTTCCAATGAAATTCAATGTTTATTCCGGCTCTCACTTCAATCCAATCGTAAGCTCTTTAGCACTGTGTGGGTTGGTGTGTTTAAATTCATAATCTCTCCCGCGTGTTTAAAATATTACATTTAAAATTCCAAAGCGTGACCTATTTATAATAAAACGTAATATTTCCAGTGGCATCTTGTGTACTCTCACAAACAATATGTGACCATGTTTGCTTGGCGTAATGTCTTCCGCAAGATGTCTACCCAGACAGATTACCTGTAATAATCTAACAGGTATGGCCCGGCGAAAGCTATTATCTCATATCACCTGTGTTTTCGTACCTTCTTTAGATAGTAAAACAAAAGGGTCGCCGGCCGCTCAGACAAACAATATGGTTGTCCAACGAGGATCGTCTATTATCAAAGGTTGGCTAGGCGACTCAAAGAGATAAACGTATTACCGATGACCGGTGATAATGACTGGGTATTGTTACGATAATACCACAGTTCACCTAGCGGAACGTAAATAAGTCTGAAGAGTGGTCACAGCAAAAGAATGTAAGGGCAATAAATATGCCAAATAATAGCGATTGGTGAGAAAAATGAAGAAAAAGAAATGATACTGCCGTAGGTCTGAAGGTGTGAGAGATCACACAAAAAAGCATGTTCAGACGTTCTGTGACACACATTTAGAACCAGTTAAAAATATTCGTGTAAACATTAACCATAAATTTGTCTTACTAGGTTTACTGGTCCTAGATGGGCTCTGACTTTTCAATCACCCTATGCAGTCTAAAGGCAAAATATATAACGTGAGTGAATGCAGAATGAAAGGGAAATTCACCACTTTATATGTCCTTAACAGGACGTTCCCCCATCCCACAACACTGTACACCTGTCTAACCTCTAAAATCTCTTCTGACAAATGAGAAGGAAGAACTGTCTGAAACAAGCTGTGTAGAGCAGGAGGTGAGGTAGAGAAATTCAACAAACACATCTATCAATGGCAGATAAATTTATTCACGACTTGCATAGTTGTGCTCATCGTTCCATTAATTATTAGTGCACACGAAGTAAACAAATAAACACAAATAAATAATGGTCCCATAGAAAGATGAAACTGAAAGGTGAAAGAAATATGGAAAGGATGAACTGAACTGAAAATGAGACATGACAATTTCTTTGCCATTTTTGAAAAAAAATTGCTCCAAGGGTATCCGCTCGATATAATTGAATACTATGCACTTACGAGCTAAAAACAATTTTCGGCCCCAACATTTTGAAAACAGAAAGAATGAGACAAATAAGAAGTAATACTATTAATAGATGTAGACAGAGCTGAAGCACTAGTAGTAGTAGTGGTAGTGATTGTAGTAGTGGTCGTAGTGGTAGTAGCAGTGGTGGCGGTGGTGATGGTGTAATAATGGTAGCTGTAGCAGTAGAAAAAGACGTATTAGTAGTAGTTATAGTAGTAGTGGTGGTGATAGTAGCGGTAGTAGTAGTAATAGTAGTAGTAGTAGAAGTAGTAGTGGTAGTGGTGGTGGTAGTAGTAGTAGTAAAAGTAGTAGTAGTAGTAGATGTAGTAGTAGTATTAGTAGTGGTAGTAGTAGTAGAAGAGGTAGTAGTAGTGGTGGTGGAAGTAGTAGTAGTAATAATAGTAGTAGTAGATACAGCAGTAGTATTAGCAGTGGTAGTAGTAGTAGTAATAATACTATTAGTAGACTTATTAGTAGTAGCAGTGGTGGTGGTGGTAGAAGTAATAGTAGTAGTAGCAGTGGTGGTAGCAGTAGTAATAATAGGAGTAGAAGTAGTAGTAGTGGTAGTAGTAGTAGTAATAGTAGTAATGGTGGTAGTAGTAGTAATAGTAGTAGTAGTTGTTGTAGAAGTAGTTGTAGCAGTAGTAGAAGTAGTAGTAGTTATGGTGGTGGTAGTATTTGTAGTAATAATAGTAGTAATGGTGGTAGTAGTAGTAATAGTAGTAGTAGTTGCTGTTGTAGAAGTACTTGTTGTTGTAGAAGTAGTAGTAGTAGTGGTAGTGGTGGTAGTAGTTGTAGTAATAGTAGTAGTAGTTGTAGAAGTAGTTGTAGCAGCAGTAGAAGTAGTAGTATTAGTAAAGGTGGTGGTAGTAATTGTGGTATTTGTAGTAATAGAAGTAGTAGTAGTGGTAGTAGTTGTATTAGTTGTAGTAATAGTAGTAGTAGTAGTAGTGGTAGTAGTTGTAGTAGTTGTAGCAATAGTAATAGTAGTAGTAGTGGTAGTAGTTGTAGTAGTTGTAGTAATAGCAGTAGTAGCAGCAGTAGTAATCGTAATAGTAGTCTCCATATTTGTTGGTGTTGTAGAAGTTAGGAGTCGTTGTTGAACAATAAGCAGTAGCTAAAGAACAGCCAGAAAAGAAGGTAGAAAAAAAACGTAAAACATTTTAAACAAAAAAACAACATCTTCACCGTCAACAGTCTTTACCATAACACAAAAGACTAAGCTGTGATGTATGTTTTCTACTAAATTTCTGACGTGTCCTGTCATAGTCCTTAGGGTGGTAACCGACAAAAACACGAGCCCGTGTCACTGAACCCCGTAGTAAGGGCACTTTAAGGTAAGCCTACGAAACAAATGAAGTACATATCGAGGACAAAGCTTTAACACTGGTCATTAATATCCTAAACAATAGAAGGAAACGGGCAGATATTTCGTATAAAGAAATCTCGAGTTTAGGAGAGGACATATTGGACTACAGTTCTAAAGCGAAATAGCAGCAATTTTCAAACTACGTACCTTCATTGTAATTGAATTGTTTTGAGCCTGTGTTAATCAGTTAAGTATTGTATTTATGATATTATTCATGCCACGGACAGGCATTCAAAGAAGATGATTGGACAGAAAGTTGTGGAGCAAACAGATTAAATTGATAACAAAAGCCAGACGAGTATAAGCGGAATAAGAGATGAGAAGAAGACGCTGGCGATGGCTAGGGCACACATTGAGGAAAACTGCTGATAGCCTTACCAGGCAGTCCTTGTTCTGGAATACTCAGGGTAGGAGAAGTTGAGGCAGAACAAAGACCACATGGAGAAAAGAACTGGAGATATGAATGAGAATGATAAGGATGACATGAAAGGAATGTCACGTGACAGGAGGACTTGGCATGTGTTTTTAAGGGCCTATGCACATTAGGGAGCTTAAGGGTACCAATAGACTGACATAGTAAATAGCTTGACATACAAGTTACAGTTGTTAAAACATAGCAGTGCTAGACGCTGTTTTTGCTGTCCTATTAGTAATAGTAAACCCAAAAATAGGAGTAGTAATAAGTGCTAGTCTGAGCATTTGTAGAAATGGTACCAGCAACATCAATTGCTGTAGTAGTAGCATCAGCTGTGGCGTAAGTCAGTGTTAGGTGTAGCTGCAGTCCACCATCAAATAGTCAGTACTCATTTATTTCAAAGAACCAGACTTACGCATAGCTTAAATTAAACTTGTCTTTCCTGCTTGGTTGCTATGGTATCCTCCAGTTTTTATTTCAGTCACTATATCTTCTAAGTCGTTGCAGAAAGGTTAGCAAAAGATATTTTAAAAAAATAGTAGTATTAAAAGTACAGTGAAGTGCACTTAATTCGAATCCACATATTTCGAAGTTGGACTTCATTCGAAGATTCAGATATACCCTAGCATTAGTTTTACTGGTGATATAAACATGTAGATTTTAATTAGAAGTTGGAATTGATGACAAGCGTTTTAATATGAAATTCGCTAATTGCCACTTCCATTGCCGTGTAACCTTTTTTTTATTCGAAACACAATCCACGGCCGTTTTCGGTAACCAAACTTTTGCGTCCGCAAGAAACGTCAACTGTAAAGTTTAGCGCATCCAGTCCAATTGATATAAATAGCTTTGGATCTTAGAAGACTTTTTATACAACATTTTCATCGTGCTCCAACCCACGCTAGCTTTACACGAAGGGATCCCAGTATATTTACATTTTAGATTTTAATCCCTACTTTCCTTTGCTAGATTTTGCCGAAGTTAAATGTGGACCTAGTCATAACTGGTGGCAGATTTATTACGAGTACTATATGTATATATTTATTAAAATTTGTACAATACCAAAGTAAATAAAAGCACATATTGACGGCGTTAAACGTGTTTACAACGAGTGAAGGAAAAGTATAACGCCATGCGCTTTACTAACCATGGGAGATCAAATAACACGCATGCGGCTAAAGATCTATCTATTCCGTTGAATCCGATCAGTACGTGGTTCAAATAACAACACTACTAGACACTAATATGTACGAACGTTAGAATTTAGCTCTAAACGCAAAGCGGACTAAACTTAAAAAAAATACTGTAGAAGTGGTCATCAGGCATCCGTATTATCAAAGGCTGAAATTGACCGAACAAAATTAACCAGCACAGTATAAAGTGCCGTTTTTTTAAAATAATTCTAATATATGGTAATTAGAAACATTCGATAACGCCCCTTCAGTTTATAAATGAGTGCATTCATTGTATTAGTAATTTTTAATACTTGTAGAAGGGGAAGTAGTAGTAGTATAGTAGGGAGGTTACGGGTATAATTCAGGCGGTAGCGCGTGACTTTTATATAGAAAAATATACCAATCGATTCAGGCGGTGGCGCGGACTTTTATATAGCAATATATCAGCTCAATAATGGCGGTGTGTGTGGGTAGGTTGTATTGTGTATTTTAATTGTTGTTTTGTACCGATTGATAACGGAGGGGCGCGGAGGTTTGATAGTCCTTTACACAGTGTAAAATCACTATTGGTTATCTGTAGTGTTTTAAATAGTTTTGTTAGGCCATTATTTCTATAATATTTAGTATTATAAAGTGAGGTTGCGGTGTTGTTCGTATGAATAGACGGTTAAATTGTGATGTTTATTGAGCCCATTGGTACATTTTTTCCGCCCCGCGCTTGTTGTGTGGTGAGAACCGCCAAAATATGGAGACTGTCACAGTAAACGAAGAAGACATCACATGTTTGTATTACTCCACATTTTGAGAATCCCGGCATCCACTCCGGCCTTCGTCAAGTTCCGCGGATGCGCTTTTTTTGGTATTCAGCAGATTGGGTTTTCCCGAAAACATACTATCTGATAGGGGATCCCAGTTCGTATCTGATGCTAGAAAGAGCTCGGTGAATCGCGTCACCAAAGCATGCAAGGCCTTTGACCTCACAATAAGTCTAAAGAAAACAAATGTGCTGAGTCAAGAGGTAGGTGCTGCACCAGTTATCACTATCGATAACTATGAATTGGCAGTGATGCACCACACACATACCTTGTGTCTATCATCAATGACAAACTCTCTCTGGACACATAAATTGACAGTCGCATTGACAAAGCTGCAGCTACCTTTGCCCGCCTCACATACCGTGTTTGGGGAAACTCCAAACTCACAACGACGACCAAAGCTGCGATATATAACGCCTGCATCACCAATTTACTTCTATATGGCAGTGAGAAATATGTGAAAATGGAAGAAATACTCGACAAAAATATGTGGCAGCTATAAGGAATATTTAAAGAAATGTTTGACAACTGGAAGACATTTTTGACACCTGCAAGAATTATTTGCAGTACTTGACAACAGGAAAAAATATTTAATGACCCGTTTGGAGAACTATAAGAAATATTTAAAGAAATATTTAAAGAAGTCTTTGACAGCTACAAAAAAATATTGGCAACCGGATTAGTCATTTGATGGAATATGTGAAAACTGCAAGAACTACTTGAAGAAATATTTGAAGAAATATTTGGCAACTGCAAGAAACATTCGAAGAAATATTTGATAATGAGAAAAAATATTTTAAGACCTTTTTTATAAGTGCAAGAAATATTTGAAGAAATATTTGGCAACTGCAAGAATGAGTTGGATAAATAATTTTAAAAAAATATTTGACAACCGCAAGAACCATGTGAAGAAATATTTGACAAAGGCAAGAATTATTTAATGAAATCTTTACAATTACAAGAACCAACTGAAGAAATATTTGAAGAAATATTTGACAACTGGAAAAACATTTGAAGAAATATTTGACAACTGGAAGAAACATTTGAAGAAATATTTGACACCTGTAAGAAATATTTGAAGAAATATTTGACAATTGGAAAAAAAACATTTGAAGAAAAATGTGAAAACTGTAAGAAACGTTTGAAGAAATATTTGACAATTGGGGAAAAAACATTTGAAGAAATATTTGACAACTAGAAAAAAACCATTCAAATAAATATTTGACAACTAGAAAAAAACATTTGACACATGCAAGAAATAATCAAAGAAATATTTGGCCCCTGCAAAAATAAATAAAATTATAAACAGGTTAATAAATATTTATCTACAGGTTGGAACATTTGAGCAGGACTGGGGGAAAATTTTGGGGCCATCTTTGCTGATTGGAAGAAAAGTTTAATTAAAGTTTGGCAATTGCTGGACAAAACAGTAGATAACCATTTGATAACTGGAACAAATACTTAGTCACACTTGACTGAACAGGTAAAAAGTTTGGACACAAGTTTTATTTTTTTTTTTAAATTGACAACTAGAAAAAACGTTTCAAGAAATATTTGACAAATGGAAAAAACATTTGAAGAAAAATTTTGCACCTGCAAAAAACATTTGAAGAAATGTTTGACAACTGGAAAAACATTTGAAGAAATATTTGACAACTGGAAAAACATTTGCATAAATATTTGACAACTGTAAGAAATATTTGACAACTGTTAGAAATATTTGACACATGCAAGAAATATTCAAAGAAATATTTGGCACCTGCAAAAAACTTTTGAACCATGCAAGAAATCTTCAAAGAAATATTTGACTACTGTTAGAAATATTTGCCAACTGTTAGAAATATTTGACACATGCGAGAAATATTCAAAGAAATATTTGGCATCTGCAAAAATAACAAAACTAAAGACAGATTAATAAATATTTACGTACAGGTTGGAACATTTGCGTAGGACTGGGAGAAAATTTTGGGACCATCTTTGTTGATTGGGAGAAAAGTTTTCACTAAAGTTTGAAAATCGCAGTACAAAAAAGTAGATAACCGTTTGATAACTGGAACACATACTTAGTCACACTTATTTAATGTACTAAATTTCCGTGGTCGCTCGCATGTTTGAAACGATTGGCAGACATTTGGAACGAATGCACAACAAACAAATGTGTGGGAAGACAGGCAATATAACCTGCCAGTTCAGCCAGAGTAGAGCACTGTGACAATTCACTCGCGCCAAGAAGACAACCAACCCTTGCCAGAGTAAAGACTAAAATCAGCTTTCAATTCTTTTAATCGTGTAGAGAACAATCCAACTCGTAGCATTGTATCACCTGCTAATTAGTGGGTCTGATGTGACCATCAGTGTTGCGCCCGCTGAGATGGGGAAGTCTTCTGGAATTGCAAGAAAGCCCAAAAACCTATCACCAGATGCCGCAAGGGTAAAAGGAGTGAAACCTTAACTCCCTGGAGTTCGAACACACGAACGAAGGAATGATTCTTTTATAAATTTCTACTATTGCTCTCTTGTGTTTTGAGTTTGTCTGCAATGAAGTGAACAGAAATAAGTAGCAGGGTTAGTCTTACATAAGTAAATGTTAGTCTTATAAAGGTAAATGTTAGTCTTACAAAAGTAAATCCCGTTGCAGATAGGATTTTTCGTCTACCAATACACACAACTCTGCATGTTAGACTTTTATTCCGCTTTTCTAGATAGGGTCGTCGATATATCCGACTTCCAACTGTGCGCGCTGTCTACGGACAGTCTATATTTAGCGCTGACGACGCCCTATGCTACGGAATTTTATAAAGTATACGATCAATGGTTTCCTCGCGAAATTTTGCACCGACCATCGATCCGGGTTTCATAACCAGCTGTAAAAGAACGTGTTTGAACTTTATTAAAAACGAATGAAAATGTCGTCGACATTGTTCCAGTTGCAGCCTGTACATTGACACTAAAAAGTGTCTAGTTGACGCCATAATCTAGTCTGCATATGGCATATATCTCTACGGCTCCTCGTTGTGTTCAATAAAACTGTCTATTTGGCATTGTCTAGCCTGGCCTTTGACAGTATTTTTTATGTTGGAGAATACGGCTGTGTGCGGGGTCACTTACATACCTGTTACGGTCTCCCGCTGTATCTTTTCTTGCTAGATGTTATTAAAAGATTCAGCACCGTTGAACGTGAGTTTATTGGGTTGCTTGTCAATATTTCAGATATTATAATTCATCTATTCTAATTCCAGTTTTCTAGTTCGAGTGCAGTTTTAAGCCATTCTGGTGTGATTAAATTATTATTATATTCAGTGTCGTTATTGTATATTAATTCTTCCACAGTGTTGGTTAGATTAAAGTTAGTCTTAGTAATACCTGTGATAATCTGGACTGACCTTGCAAGAATTAATGACAGTCACAGCACAGAATGAGAACTTGCATAATTCAGGCAACCAACAAGTTCCGTTGACGACTGAACAATTTAATATATACTTTTACACAATGGTGTAACAACATTTCACACATTTAACTTGGCTTCATCATAGTTCTGAGCTCTACACAATGTTCCTCTCACAGACTTAGCTCGTCTGGGTTAACCGTTAAGTTTATAGCGTAATAGAGTGTGCAACCAACTCCTACCGAATCCGATCCTTAGAATTATTATTCCTTCACAATACTAGTGAGTACATTATCTGTAAATCTATAGATCCTGTCTATGTATAATTAATCAACATCTTTGGCTTGCATCGCCAGGCTTTAACTGCCATATATATAAGTTCAAGGTGAACGTAATCTGCTTTGTTCGCGATTCTAATCCGGACTCTACCTGGTCCTATAATCAATTTTGATACGGATCCTTACGCTATCTTACACTTTCCAGTGGATCTACCGTTCCACATATATATTTAATCAGTGGCTATGCCACATATTCAAACACGATCCTTAAGTGGTTTTACCACACATTCCAACACTGCCGTTCGGCTCAATGGCCACACATAGACTAAAATGTAACTAAGCTAGACGCGTCATACATCGATCTGCGCGATTTCTGGTCTCATTCAATTGAGGAGTTCCGTGGTGCAGGCATGCCAATGTTTGCAACCATTCATATGTCTGCAAGCCGCGAAAGAGTCCTCAACATCATCCCCCCGCTCCCAAACGTGACACTCGTGGCACGTGAGAGAGTGGTGGCGAAGATGTGACCGACTATAATCTATGTATGTTATCTAACGTCAAAATGATATGATGAAATTAATATTCATAATTAGAAATAATAATTATAAAATTATGTCCCTTGTCAACATCACGACAAGAAAGTTATCTCAATCCTGTGACGTAAAATTTCTTGATAACAAGTCCGCGAGGTTATTATCAGTTCCTGAAATCGGAATTATTGAAAAGGCGAATTCTTGTAGTAAAAGAAACCACCTGTGAATCCTTGCGTTTTTCATAGTTCTCGAAGTGATAAACGTGAGCGGACTGTGGTCTGTGTAGATAAAGAACTTTCTACCTATCAAGTACTTAGATAGTTTTTTCCAAGCACCACACCACCGCGAGCAGTTCGCGCTCTCCTGTAGCGTATTTTTGTTCTGCCGGGGTAAGCTTGCGTGAGACAAACAAGCATGGATGGAGTATCCCTTCATAGCATTGAAGCAAACAACCTGCGATTCCGGAGCTGGATGCATCTGTTTGAATCAAGAATGGTAACTGTATGTTTGGCAATAACAGGATAGGAGGATTCTTAAATAAATTCTTTATCATAATCAGAGCATCTTCGCACTGCGGTGTCCATAATATTTTTTTTGGACTACCTTTGGCCAACAATCCGGACAAAGAAGCAGAAATCTGTGCGAAGCGTGGTATAAATTTATGGTAATAGTTAACAAGCCCGAGTAAACTTCTTACTTGTTTCTTCGATGATGGAGTGGCAATCTCCAGTATACGCTTGACTGTATTTTCATCAGGGTGTAATCTATGGTTACCTATGCGGTGACCAAGAAAAGTAATCTCCTGACAACCTATCTGGACCTTAGAAGGTCTTACAGTCAAACCATGTTGTCGTAGTGTAACGAGAAGAGAAGACAAACCAGTAATATGGTCTTCCCATGAGTTGTGAAATAGACAGATGTCATCGATATATGTGATGACATCTTTTCTATCGCCCAGAAGGCGGCGCATCATGCGCACGAATGTCGCAGGCGCGTTTACAAGGCCGAAGCACATGTAATTCCATTGGAATAATCCAAATGGAGTCGTGAAGGCAGTAAAAGGTTTGGCATGTTCAGTGAGTGGTATCTGCCAATAGCCTTTGGACAGATCTAGTTTACTAAAGTACGTGGCCTGTGAAACTTGTGAAAGTAGGTCGTCCAACAAATGCATTGGTTCAGCGTCAGTAATTGTGATACGGTTAAGACGTCTGAAGTCAATACAAATACGGAGCGACCCATCTTTCTTTTTCACAATAACCATCGGAAAAGCATACGGAGATTCTGATGGAGATATAACTCCTAATTTTATCATATCCTTTAGCTCCTTTTCAACCCTGTCTTTATGATGTAACGAAATAGGGTAAGGTCTTAGCTTAATAGGATGATCATCCGTTAGAATGATGTCATGAGAGATTAAAGAAGTATGACCTGGAAGGTCAGTAAGTACATCGTTAAAAGAAAGAAGAATTTCCCTAACTTGACTTTGTTGTGACGATGACAAAGTCGAAGAAATTGTGACATCCTTCCAAGATTCGGAAGCTTGTAAAGATGGTAAAGTAAACTGTAAAGGAATTGAAGACGTAGTGTCTTCCTCATTCACTAGTGCAAAAGAAGAAATATGAGGTGAAGACTCAGACACAGACACAGAGTTAATAATAGGAATTAACTCTTGTGGTCTTTCCACTGCCAATTTCAACATATTGACATGGAACGTTTTAATTTTTCCTCTAACATTTATAGCATAGTCAACATCCGTGACTCGTTTAATAATCGCAAATGGACCCTGCCACGAAACCAACAGTTTATTATCCTCATGAGGTAGAAGTAACCAGACTTTTTCCCCAGGATTAAAATATCGCAATCTTCTCCCTTGATTGTGGAATAACCTAGCTTTTTGTGTTGCTGATTTAATGCTTTCAGATGCATATGTACACGCCTCAATGATTCTTTGTCTAAGGTCAATCACCAGCTCGTAACTAGTACGAGTGGATTCATCCACTGATGATCCGACCAGTAAATTTTTCAAGATCATCATCGGGCCCCGAGGGTTAGAGCCATAGACGAGCTCGAATGGACTAAATCCAGTGCTCTCGTTAGGGACCTCTCTATATGCGAATAAAGCGGCACAAAGTAGCCTGTCCCAGTCCCGAGGACATCCCTCAGTGATCTTGTGAAGAATCTGTTTGAGTGAACCGTTAAGCCGTTCACAAACTCCGTTCGTTTGGGCATGATATGCACTTGAAAACGAATGGTGAATGGAGAGCATCGACTCCACTTCTTTCATAATATGTGAGGTGAATTGTGAACCTCTGTCTGATAAAATTTCCTCAGGAAAACCAATACGACAAAAAATTGAAAATAATGCATCTGATACCGACGCAGTATTGATTGTTTTCAGAGGTATAGCCTCAGGCCACCGTGTACAAAGATCTACACAGGTTAAGATATATCGGAACCCATTGTTAGATGGAACAGATAAAGGACCGATAATATCTATGGCTATTTTCTTAAATGGTCTGTCTAGTACATCCGTGATCTGTAAGGGTGCCGTGTGGAATCTGCCCTTACGTGATATGCTTTGATATGTCGTACATGTCCTACAATATAATTTTGTGTCCTTATTGACACCAGGCCAATAAAATTGCGATGTGACTCTAAATAAAGTCCTTTTAATACCCATGTGCCCTGCCATGGGCGAGTCATGCCCTGTTTGTAACACCAAAGGTCTAAATTGTTTTTGAACGACTATCTGATGAATAATTGACCTACCATTGTCATAATATCTTGTAAGTATGGATTTCTTAATTTGAAACCAATGTTGTGCTCATTTCGTATGTTTACTAACTGTTTTTGTTTTTTTTTTTTCCGCTAGCGCAAATAAACGCTGTAAACTTGGATCATTTTTTTGTTTTTCCGCAAACGCCGCTGGTGCTTCAGCAACGACGTCGGGAGACATAATAGTATCTATTATAGGTGTAGGTGGGGTGGCCATATCTGTAGCCAACTGTTGTGCTCTAGTGACAACAGCATTTGCCACCAATGGGTGAGATTCAACCCATTTCGTAATCTCCTGTGGAGTACAATTTCTAACTCCAGGTATGTTACCTAAGATTATCTCAACCACGGGAGCTCTTAACCCACAAGCATACACCATACCTGTATAAAACGGTGTATCGATATAGACATGTGCTATTGGATATTCTTCTATATTACCCCCAAATGTGATGCATTTAACAGTTTTACCCGTAAATGCAGAGGGCTCGATAAGCGAGTGTTGTATGCCGACAGTAGTAGAGCCGGTGTCACGCAAAACTCTTACTTCCTTTCCATATAAATATGCCTTGTGGTATGTGAGACGTCCCAAATTCTCACAAGCAGACATAGAAGACATTGTATGACCACAACGAAGCGTATTTTTCCTCTCTGATATAGGATGTGATTTACAAACATAACAAGAGTCATCTAATATGCTGCATGCATTAGCATGTTTGTTATCATCATTCTCATGATCTCTTTTGGTAGTACATGCATTAGCATGACCATGTTTGTCATTATTCTTTGAAGATGATCTGAAATGATTTGTTTTCTTTTTGCCTGATTTTGTCTTATAATAAAAATTTGATGAATAATCATTATCATCATTCCTTTTATATGATGATCCATGATCATTATAATCCCTGTAATAGTCTTTGTGATAATCATCACGGCCCCTGCCTTTGTGGCCTCCACGATCATGAGGTGAATAACCTCGATAACTCCGACGATAGAATCTTGACGGTGAACGATAGCGATGGAAGTTATAAGACCCCCGATATTCATGACGAAATTGTGTACGATATCGACCGTCCGTGCTATGTGATCTAGGTCGGTGATCATAAGATCTATGATCTTGGAGCGCTGCGCACGTAGGCATAAGATCTCGTGGACAAGATCGATGGACCTCCTTATTCGGATGTGCCGTGACAAACTGTCTACCGTATTTTTCATATTCTGAAATAGAGTTAGGGTGTCTCTCTTGTAAGAAGGATTCTAAATCATGACTGCATGAGGACAGCACCTTATCACGTAGCATGAGATCCATTAACCCCTCATATGATTTGGTAATACCTGATAATTCTATCCATCTATTGAAATAATGTTTAATGGAAGCAATAAATTCCCCACAGTCAGCGTCCTTACTAGGCTTAGCCATATGGAAACGTTCTCGGAATCCAGATTCAGTTAACTGGAACCGTCTAAGAAGTACTTCTTTTACGACATCAAAATCGTTTCTGCTTTGCTCATCTAGATTCATGAAAACCTTGAGTGAGTCCCCGGTCAAAAAATCAACCAAAAGACTACTCCATCTTTCCTTTGGTATGTTCACACCTGTAACTTTCATAATAAATCTTGATATGAATGAATCTACGCAATCTCTAGATTGGTCGAAATGTGGCATCTTCAATTTTGGATAAAATACATTTGAATTAGCTGAAGGTCGGGATTGTTCTGATTGCAACCTCGCCAATTCAATAGCCTTTTCTTTCTCAGCATTTAATCTTAAAGTCTCAAGCTCAATAGCATGTTTATGTTCTTGGTCTAATTGAAGTAGTTCCATTCTTCTTATTTGCATTTTCTCTCTATCTAATTCTCTCTCCTTTTCTTGTTGAGCTATTTCCTTATCTTTTTGAGCCATTTCTTTCTCTTGTTGAGCTAATTCTTTCTCTTTAAGTTCTTTCTGTAATTCTCTATCTTTTTCTTGTTGAGCAATTTCTTTATCCTTTTGCGCCAGTTCCAACATTTTAAGTTCCCGTTGCTCAATTCTTTCCTGTTGCAATAAATGCTTTTCATATCTTGTTTCTGCATAAGTCTGCAAATCAGAACCTGATTTACCTAGACTTTGTCCTATTTTAATAAACTCTTCCAGCGTAGACATGATGCTACATTTCTCAATAACTTATATAAGTATATTATTTGTCAATAAATATACTATGAATATGTGAGCTTAATTAATTCCAAGTAACTATGATATTTCCTATAGCCAGAGACAAGAACAGGGGACGATAAACAATGGATGGAACAAGCAAATGAAATGATATATTCACTTATACGACGCTATGAAACATATAAAAAGAAACTAAGTAAGTACTAGACGTAATAATTAGAGAAATAAAATGTTTAAAGTAACATTACAATAATTTACGATACAAGTCGTCCTAAACTAACATTGAGACAGAGAGATTTTGAGATCACAAACGAATAAAATAGTGACACAAAACGGAAAGTAATTTATTTAAATTAAATGACGTAGGCACGTGACGTCACAACTAGCACAAGCAAAGTGGTTATATGGCTGACTGAAGAAACATTTATATCCTAACTCAAAAGAAAAATTAATAATCAGTTAGATCCTCAGTCAGCAAATATAAGCAATTATCCCTAAAAGTCGTTAAAATTGCTTAAATCTTCCAAAGGAATATAGAAGCAATGATAAGCTCTATCCATCCGTCCCGCGAAGTTACATAAAATACATCGATAGTAAACACGTAATGATGAGTACTAGGACTGCAAAGTAGGACAGACAAGTGACAGTGGGGGAAGAATTGAAGACCAAAGCTAGCCAACTGGACAACACAATCTAGTCGAAAGCTCTAATTTAGACAAGAACTTATCTTCATGTGGTCATGCCATAGTGATCCTAAAAATAAACAAGATGCTCCCAGCTGTTTGGACTTGTTTTCATAGAGAAGCAGACTTGAACGGTTGAACGAAGATTTTCAAACGTGATATTGAAAGAAATTCTGTTGAAATACTTCCCCGGTTGCTCTGGAGGTTTAACAAGTGTATGGATTGTCTCTCTGGTTCTCTGTGCTCGTTCAGGATCAAAAATTGAATGACATACGATCGATTTGATTCAGCGACTCAGCGACCGTTAATTGTAGTGATGACTCGACCTTGACCTTCGTAACTTGATGTGTAAATTTGAGTTGCCAGCTTGGACTTGCGCCTTGAATGAGACTTTCTTGAACTGTTCAATTTCCACTGTTACTTTGTCTGTGACGAACTGTATTGATCTTGAAGTTGTTTCCACTAGAATCTTCCCAACTTGAAGCCTGATTCATGAACATTAGTTCGTTCAATTGGGTAACGGAAAAGATGAATTCTGAAAATTGTCCGAACACTTCTGACACCAGTATGTTACGGTCTCCCGCTGTATCTTTTCTTGCTAGATGTTATTAAAAGATTCAGCACCGTTGGGCGTGAGTTTATTGGGTTGCTTGTCAATATTTCAGATATTATAATTCATCTATTCTAATTCCAGTTTTCTAGTTCGAGTGCAGTTTTAAGCCATTCTGGTGTGATTAAATTATTATTATATTCAGTGTCGTTATTGTATATTAATTCTTCCACAGTGTTGGTTAGATTAAAGTTAGTCTTAGTAATACCTGTGATAATCTGGACTGACCTTGCAAGGATTAATGACAGTCACAGCACAGAATGAGAACTTGCATAATTCAGGCAACCAACAAGTTCCGTTGACGACGATTGAACAATTTAATATATACTTTTACACAATGGTGTAACAACATTTCACACATTTAACTTGGCTTCATCATAGTTCTGAGCTCTACACAATGTTCCTCTCACAGACTTAGCTCGTCTGGGTTAACCGTTAAGTTTATAGCGTAATAGAGTGTGCAACCAACTCCTACCGAATCCGATCCTTAGAATTATTATTCCTTCACAATACTAGTGAGTACATTATCTGTAAATCTATAGATCCTGTCTATGTATAATTAATCAACATCTTTAGCTTGCATCGCCAGGCTTTAACTGCCATATATATAAGTTCAAGGTGAACGTAATCTGCTTTGTTCGCGATTCTAATCCGGACTCTACCTGGTCCTATAATCAATTTTGATACGGATCCTTACGCTATCTTACACTTTCCAGTGGATCTACCGTTCCACATATATATTTAATCAGTGGCTATGCCACATATTCAAACACGATCCTTAAGTGGTTTTACCACACATTCCAACACTGCCGTTCGGCTCAATTGCCACACATAGACTAAAATGTAACTAAGCTAGACGCGTCATACATCGATCTGCGCGATTTCTGGTCTCATTCAATTGAGGAGTTCCGTGGTGAAGGCATGCCAATGTTTGCAACCATTCACATGTCTGCAAGCCGCGAAACAGTCCTCAACAATACCACTAGATGGACATTGGGGTGAGTAGACTTATTACTCATGCTATAATATAAATAATAAAGAAAACTACCCCGTGGACCAGAACCCGTATCAATATGTAATTACATTCACCCAACAAACGGAAATTCCCTGTCATATTTTTACATCAAAAGACATGTCCACAACGATAATTACACCCCTTCACCTCTCACCACCCTATATTCTCATCAATACCTACACACAAACACACCAGACAAAACCAAAAAAACACCACCACACACCGCTCATTAGCCATCTTCCTCTATAAAAATCATACTATGCAAATTTATCAATTTTTTTATATTTTCCTCTTTATTCTATAGCGGGTAGGAAAAAAGGAATTCACTTAGTGAGTGCTTATAAAAATTCCTTCTTCTCAAGCCAAGCAGCAACATAGTTGCATGAAGGTTTCGGAACAAATCGGTTGTTATATTCATGTAAAAAGGTAAAAGCACAACTCCTTCCAATAAAAAGTGTTAAAGCTAAGTCTAAATCAGCTTTTTCTTTGTAACAAGACTTACATCACATCCACACAGATAACAACGTTCTGATGAGATCACTTTTGGATAGTGTACCTATACCTAAGCTTTCATGAAATACACAAAAATCTCCTGTTATTGATTAAGAATACACTGCCTCCAAATAATTGGTCAATCTACACCCTGACTAACGTCGCGTACCCCCCCCCCCCCCTTTATTATATTAAAAAAAATTGTCTCATCCTCGCTCATTAGATGTTTTTTTTTTCTCTCACCCCTATATTCTCAGCAATACCTACCCACAAACCGCCAGACAAAAACACGTTTTTGGCGGTTCTCACCACACAACAAGCGCGGGGCGGGAAAAATGTAACAAGGGGGTCAGTAACATCACAATTCAACCGTCTACTCATACGAACAACACCGCAACCTCACTTTATAATACTAAATATTATAGAAATAATGGCTTAACAAAACTATTTAAAACACTACAGATAACCAATAGTGATTTTACACTGTGCAAAGGACTATCAAACCTCCGCGCCACCTCCGTTATCGATCGGTACAAAATCAACACCACACCACACCCTGACTGCCAGCTACACCACAACCCACACCCATGAGTCATCACCCCGCCAGCCAAATTATTTGTCCTATTAATTGTAACAACCCTAGTCCCGCTTGTACCACTACAACACCTCCAGTTGTTATCAACCAATATTCCACAGGCAATCACCCGGATGCTGTCATTGCTCTACAACCACACCCGAAGAAACAAAGAAGCGTCTGAAACTAGAGCTTTAGACTGACATTTTCGTATTCTTTTAAAAGAAATCATTACATATATTTATACAATTAAAAAACCTTGGCCTTTGTATAAATGTTGTCTACGTGGTGCAAAATATGTATATGTATATATGTATATGTAGTATAAAGAAACATAACAGCAGACTTTAAAAATCAAAACATTATTAACCACACCCGCCAGCTACACCCCAACACACACATGAGTCATCACCCCAGCCAACCAAAACCAATACCCCCGCGCACTCAATAATCAACACCACATCACGCTCATTAGCAAACTTTCTCTATAAAACTCAAACTAAGCGAATTTATTGATTTTTTATATTTTCCTCTTTATCTCAAGAGTGCAGGATTTTATCGATTTTTATGTATGTATATTTATATTTATATTTATATTTATATTTTTTATATATATGTATATATATATATATGTGTGTATATATATATATATATATATATATATATATATATATATATATATATATATATATATATATATATATATATATATATATATATATATATATATATATATATATATATATATATATTGTATAAAGAAACAACACACTACAACAACACACAACAATTAAAATACACAATACAACCTACCTACACACACCGCCATTATTGAGCTAATATATTGCTGTATAAAAATGCGCGCCATCGCCTGAATGGATTGGTATATTTTCCTATATAAAAGTCACGCGCCACCGCTTGAAATATACCCGTAACCTCCCTACTATACTACTAGTAGTGATGTAGTGAATCGAACCCGGCACCTCTGCAGTGAGAGACCAGCGCTCTAAATACTCTGGGAATTGGACGCTAGTAGTGAAATTATTAGTTATTTGTTATGTTGTAAATAGTAGTAGTAGTGATGGTATTAGTAATTGTTTATACTTGTAGTTTTAGCAATAGTGATGGTATTAGTAATTGTTTATACTTGTAGTTTTAGCAATAGTGATGGTATTAGTAATTGTTTATACTTGTAGTTTTAGCAATAGTGATGGTATTAGTAATTGTTTATACTTGTAGTTTTAGCAATAGAACAGTCCCAACTAAGATGGTTTGGCCATGTCTGCAGAATGGGAGAAGATCGGCTACCACGACAAGCATGGGAAACAAAGAGCCAGGGATCCAGACCTCCTGGACGACCCAGAGTCCGCTGGGAAGACAACATTAGACAATCTTTGAAGGACCGAGGACTAGAATGGAACCAGGCCAGGAAGAAGACAGCTGATAGAATGGTCTGGCGCTCTCTCTTCCAAACCTCTACACCTCACGGTAGAAGGGGAACGACTAAGTAAGTAAGTTTTAGCAATAGTGATGGTATTAGTAGTTGCTAACACCTGTAGTAGTGACGGTATTAGTAATTGTAAATAGTTGAAGTAGTTGTAGTGAAAGAATTAGTAATGTTTAATTTCTTTAGCAGTTACAGTGATAATTTTAGTAACTGTTAATACTTAATGTAGTTAGATTAGTAGAAATAGCAATGGTAAAAGGAAGAAGAGCTGTGTGTGGTAGAGTGGTTAGATCGCTTGCTTCTCGAGGCAATACTATTGGGTTCGAAACGAGATAGCGTGACGCTTGAGTCTACCGAACTATAAATTGGTACCTGACTCTTCTCGTGAGTTAAGAAACGCAAAGGCTGCGAGGAAAAGAACTATCACTCCACCTGAAAATGCTGAGACTGAATATAGGGAAGCCTCTATAACTTAGACCCCTGCGGAAGTTTCGGATATGGGTCTAAATTTGAAAGGAAGAACAAAATAATGAAAAGCAAGAATAAGCAAAGAAGACTAGAAAGATCTTGAACGGATGGTACAAGTGAGGAAGGCCTGTGCTCCACAGGGGGTTGTAGGATAATGAATGATTGAAGCAAATGAATAAATTGTACACAATCTGAAGCAAGCCTTTTCCCAGTTCATAAGACCTGTATAATTAGTATCCCACAGGCATTCGTAAGTGGCGGCTGAAATCAGATGTGGATGAGGCTAGCAACCTCACCACCTTAAACACATTGCTGCAGAAACTACATCTAAGAAAGTTAGTTGCTTATCCTTTACAGGACGTGGCAATCATCCCAGCTTTTATTGGCTGTTTGTGATTTTTCTAGGCAATTTTTTTCATTCAGTAGTTTGCCATTGCTTTCTGAATGGTACGGCACTTATACCATTGTTAAAAATCCACACAAAGCGATCTGCTACAAAACCGCCTGCAGCAGGTTTCGAACCTGGTATATCTGGATTATGAAACTGCGTTCATATCCATTAGGCCACAGACGCCGACACATCTAAAAGAGCATGCAAATACGTTTGTGCCAGCTTCCTGCAAAGGGGACAGTTATAGTGCTGGATGCTCGCTCCATGATGAGGAAATAATGGAAATTAATGAGAGAATAAATAAAATGTGAATACAATACCTGTAATCAGATGACGGTACATATCATAATTTCAGCCCACAAAGAGCCATGTTCTGTCAAGCTTCACTTGCGATTGTCTCCACACTATTGGTTCACACCTGGGCGTTCCCGTCGGGGGCGCATAATAACGGAAGCAACCCACTGGAGTACATGACCTCTCATTGTACCTCTGGAAACTTCAGGTAAGTAACATGTGTTAGATGTCAATTGTTGGTATATCACACATTATCATCATCACAAAAAGCGCATGCCTTCAACACACCTATGTCAAGTCTTCCTGTCACATGACATCAGTTCAAGGCTCAGCCAAGTCTTCCTGTCACATGACATCAGTTCAAGGCTCAGCCAAGTCTTCCTGTCACATGACATCAGTTCAAGGCTCAGCCAAGTCTTCCTGTCACATGACATCAGTTCAATGTCTTTCTATGTCTTCTTCCTCCCCATCATATCTTCTCCAGTTCTCTACTCCGTGTGTTCTTTGGCCTCACTCTACATCTATTACCATGGGTATTCCAGAACAAGGACTGCCTGGCAATACTATTGACAGGTTTTCTCAACATATGTTCTATTCATCGACAGCGCTCATCAATCTCCAACGTATATTATACAGTTTTTTAAGAATATTTCCGATTGGCTAAGTGATTAGAGCACTTTCTTCCTGCGGCGAAGTTACCGAGATTTCAAGATCGAAGTCTGGTATCGTCACGCTGCAGTCTACCCAGCTGTATAGGCAACCCTGGCTTTTGCTTAGGGCGTCGATTGTTTAGGGACCTCACAATCGATTTTTTTTAACCAGCGCAGCGGCACTTGTGCTTTCAGTCTTTCGGCCCAATGATATGTCATTGCACCTCTACACCTCACGGTAGAAGGGGAACGACTAAGTAAGTAAGACATGTCATTGCGAGGCTGGGGAACCTGTTGACTTTCCTTCCAACCCGGTCAGGAGCTTCGCCCCTTCCCATCCACAGAGCGTTTAGCTCAGGAGCCGTTTAGGTTATTCAGTCAAAAGCCCGGTCGACGACACTTCTTCAAATGTGCACGCCCGGGCTTGAACCTTAAACACCTGATCGCCAGCGCAATGTGGTAACCATTACACCAGCGCGGCCCCCTCATAATCAATATATGTTTGTCGATACAGCTGGAGTCTATTTAAATGGGACCTTGCAAGGTCCCGCTTGCCGAGTACCTAACACAACCTAAAACCACCACGGTTATCTGGTCCCTCGGTTATCTGGTCCCTCGGTTATCTGGTCCCTCGGTTAAGTTTTTTCATTAAACAAATAAATGAATAATACACAAAAATAATGTTTCAGGCACTCATGAGAAATAAAAAAGTAGAAGACTAGACAACAACAACAACAAAACAACAGAAGTGATAGGCTCACCAGGAATCGAACCTAGGACCCCATGAACGACACCACCGCCCAGCCACGCGAGCGACTCGCTCCTCTCCGCCAACAAATCACCACAAAAATAGTGCCCCGTGGACAGAGGTCTAGCACGATCACCCCGCGTAACCCGCATATGTAGCTAAGGATGACCCAGACTAATTATAGACGCAATCACTTCTGCAGTTTTCCTCTTTAACAGTATACGCCAGATTACACAAGACAAAGACCTTAATATTTCATCCTTCTGTATTCTCTAATTTTGAGTTTTGTCACATTACCGTGTGTCTGTTAAGTTGATTTTTTACCTTGTAAAGTTAAGACCCTGTCGAATAGCATCATTGTCATCCTTTCACGACAGCGGCCCTGTAGAGAAAGGTTTTTATGAGTGTAGTTTTCATTAGTAGTTACTGAAAAGAACTGAAGAAGAATTCAGTCTGACAAGAATATACTCCCAGTGTCAGAGATGAGCACTGGTATCACAGGATAATCACGGCTGTGAAGGTCTCTACTTCAGATAGTATTCAGGTTAAAGATAGAGCCTAAGTTGTCACCTTGCTATGTAACTAACCTATGATAAACAACAATTCAGTAAAATTTCAAAATCAACAATATAAAATTAATAAGTCAGCTGATTACAATTTCTGAATCAATTTATTTATGTATATACATCTATCTTTTTTCTTGAGCAAATGTGAGATGATGAAAAATGATGAAAATTTTTAATGAATAAAATGTAATTACAAAATTACTTTATAGTTGAGTTACACTCACTACTAAATAAGAAATCCTTTCTGGAATCTTCAAATAACATAAAAATGTTCATCCAAATGTTCCTTTATCACTTAAGCAATCTTGTCTGGTCTAATGTTTCGAAACTGTTTTCTCATCCCTATACAAAGTTAATAAGCTTTGGTTTGATTTCTCACAAGGATTGCAGGAATCTGGTCACATAGAATACTTATATTAAAGTTCTGTGACTGTCCTCTATGAGTATGTACAGCAGTATCCGTTGAAGGTCTTGCTCTAGACCATCAAGCACTGATATGGCCTAAGGCTGAAATCCAGATGACAATATCTGATGCTCCTGTAGTTGTTCAGGAAGACTATTATCAATCTAGGATTCTAGACCACTGATGTCTGGCACAGATCAACCTGGGGTTAATATGGGACAAGTGGATAGCCTTTGGTTATAAGGCCTACAAGCCTATGTATCCATGAATGATAATGTTCAGATGTTTGCATGTATATGAATGATACATGGATCAGTTCTGAATAGAATAGCGAGACAAGACAGATCTCCAACTGCATAAATCATTCTAATATAATACATGAATAAATATAATACATTTTTATACATGATTATGATGTTACCGTCGCCTTTCACATTCTGGAGTGCCAAGTCAATTATTCCAGTATAATAATTCTTTTATATCCACAACTCAAATACAGTTCAGTCCTCTGGCCTGATCCTGATACAATTATATTTAAATAACTGCAATAAAACAATTAATTATTCATAAATTACATACCCTCTAGAATCAATGTAAAGCACAGAATGGACTTGGTTTGATGATGGAAGAACTGCATGGCAACAGATGGTAAAAGTTTTAGCCTTCACAAGCGTTTTCCTCCGTCCGTCTATCTTGTCTTCTGCTGTGTGTGTGTGTAAAGTTTGAAATTTGCGCTGCTGGCTTTTATATAGTGCGAGAGCTGCCGTATCGGACAGCAATGCAGTGTCACCGTTTCCCAAACTATTTAGTTCTGAGTATGTGTGTGCAGATTCGAGCAAGTGTGTAAGTTAGGTCCAGACAACATTTTCGTTCTCCTCAACCCTGGCATTTACTACCTTCATCTATATATCCTTTTACAGGGGCAATCCTTAACTTCCTTTACATCTATGGTTTTCCTTAATTCGTTTTGTCTAAGAATTGTTGCGATTTTTGAAAGACCAATTTCACACTATCTTCTAACATGCTGGCCTACTTTACCTCACATATCTCCAAAAATAAAGCACATTGCAACTAGTCCTTTCGAATATAACGGCATGGCTTTTTCCTCCATAAAATGCAATAAATTATATTACTTGTATTCACTTCATCCGTTTGCAATTTATATAAATCAATGATACAGCTAACACAGATTTTCCTTCTGCTATTACACCATTTGCAAATCTGCGTGACACATACACAAGAGGGTGCGTGGATTTGATTGGACGATATTTTACTATACGATGAATGTTAGGCATGTGTTTCAATATGCTACAGCCCCAAAAAGTACAGGCTTTCAAAAAATGTGTGTCAGGCTCTCCTGTCACATGCCGTCTGTCTGTTTAAAGTCACTTTACTTCACAAACTGTTTAAAATATTTCCATATCTTTGTTTCTGTTATTTCTGTCTCCAGATCTCTTCTCCGTGTGTTTTTTTTTTCTTCTCTCGCTACCTCTCTTACACTGTGAATCCATGAACTGATTTGCAATACTATCATCAAGTTTTCTGATCTTGTCTCGGCTGTTCAATACCAATTGAATCTTTCAATTCTACGCACCAGCGAATTTATGCAAATCTATAACGTCTTCTCTGTTTGTTTGTTTATTTATTTTTATTTAAACGTGATGTCTTTTTTTCTCCGTGTTTCAAAGCCAAACAGTAAACCTGTCTTATCCTTTGAGATTAGTGGATGTGTGTGAAAAAAAATCGAAAAAAGGTGATTCATCTTATGAGGACAAAAGACAAAGAAAATAGCCAACGTTACGGCCACAAGCCCTTCGTCAGGGAAAGGAAAGAAAGTGAAGGCTAGATAGGACACATAAGAACCTAAATAAATATAAAAATAATAAAACCTAGGTACTTCCCTAAAGGCATCTAAGTCCTAACACTTTAGCTGCCCTCTAACGGACGAGCGTGCCAGGACAAGGAAATGACTGCCAACACCGGATGTGCACAATACATAATAAAAAACTAAACTGAACAATAAACTACCCAAACGTAATATTAGTGGGGACTGGAAATAGAAGAGGACAGAATGAGTTGGAGATAAATAAATATGAAATAAAAAATCAAGACATATTAAAAACTGTGTATTATATATTCATACATATTATTAGAGGGCGGCAGAAAAATAGATAAATAGGATAAGAGTTGAAAGAGTCAAAATAGAACAAGTGAGGAAAGGGTGACCTCAGACAAAGGTGTGTAGAGTGTTAAGATCAGCTGGTTTTAGACACCCCATGCGGTGAATAAGACGGTTTTCAAGCTGTTCTCGGCTAGCAGTGTCAGAGGAGCAGGATCCGTTCGCCGTGACCTGGATGTCGATGGGACCATGGTGGTCAGGACCATAAAAGTTTATAGCAACTGGTGTGGATTTTTGCTGAGAGATGTCATTCAAGTGCTGGCTGAATCTGTCCCCAAGTCGTTTGCTTGTTTGGCCAATATAAGTTTTGCAGCAACGTTTACATATGATCGTATAAATGACATTGCGCGACTCACACGTGAAGCTACTGGTGATGGTGTACGCAACCTCAGGAAAAGACACCTTATGGGTTGAGATGACACACTTGCACGTGTTGCATCGTGTCCGACCACAAGGTAGTTCTTTGGGAGACGGCTGTGAACAAGAAGATCCTTCAGGTTCTTGTCGCGTCTATATGCCACCAAAGGTGCTTCACCGAATACTTCTTGGGTCACAGAATCTGCTTGGAGGATAGGTAAGTGGCGGAAAAAGATCTGTTTGACTGCAGCACTGTGAGGGTGATAGGTCAAGATTAATTTGACTCTATCCGAAGTGGATTTATAGTGAGGTTTGAGGGCCTCCTGACGAGAGATGGGGAACACGTTGGAGGGCAGAGGTGAGAACATGTTCCGGATAAAGTCTGCTACGGAAGAAATCCAATATCTCATTGGCTCGGAAGTGGAAGTCATCGTTGTCTAGGCACAAACGGCGGAGGCGGAGAAGTTGTGAAAATGGAAGGGATTCACGACAAGCCCGAGGATGAGAGGAGGTATACAGAAGGTAGCTATAGGCATCATCCGCTTATAGTATACTGAGGTATTATGGCCGGAGGGCGTGATAGTAATAGTAATGTCAAGAAAGTTGACAGATACTGTGGAGATGAGGAAGGTGAACTTGATGGTGGGGTGGAAGTGGTTGACAAAGTCGTTGAAGCGGGATAAATCAGTTTCGGACATATCTGTGAGACCTATGCCATCATCGATATATCTGCGGTAAAACCCGGGGAAAGGACCGGAGTATTGTTGCCATATCTGATGCGCCAAGTGGCCCATGAACAGGCAGGCATAGCTAGGACCAATCTCCTTTGAGATTACGATTTTGATTTTTGGGATTATATTTGTAGTTTATTTATGCAACCCTTTGTTCCTAGGCTAGCTTTCAGGTTTAAATTAATATCCTCACTCTATACATGGGTTCTGAGTGGCTAAGAGGTATGGCGTCCGCCTCGAATTCTAAAGGTACCGGGTTCATTTCCAATAGAGGGAATATAATTATTGGAAATTTGTTTTTCTGAACCAGTCTTACTAATGATGTCATACTCCCCCTTGGTCTCCTGGGTAGTAAGATCGGATGCCTAGCCTTCTCGGATAAGGGCGAAAAAAAATAAGAGATCCTGTGTGCAAGTTGTGCACGTTAAGAATCCCACGGCAGTTGGAAATCGTAAAGAGCAAGCCGTAAGGTTGCTGCCATGGCAAAATTTAAAAAAAATTGGAAGCCTACACACCACAAAAATATTTATAAAATGTGTGACTCCTATATACAGACATTGGGATTCTCGCTGGTGCTACGAACTTCGTGCACTGTGCTGAGATCCTCATTGTATGATCTAAGGGAGGAGATCGGAGCACTGATGAAGTTGTCCATATGCAATGTCCTTAAAATCAAACCAAACGTCATCCTTCACACCATCTAAAAATTTGCTAATGTTTTTGCTGTTTAATGCTTATATAACTCACGCACGGTGTTTTTATGGTGAGTGGAACGTGTCATTCTCAAACTAATAAAATAAATACATGAATATAAGTAAACAGCAGACATTCGTAAGATAGAAAGGAGGACACAAGAGCACAGAAATGCAACATAAGTGATAGGGCTCGCCGGAAAATTGAGCCAAGGACCATTCAAACAGCGTCATGGCCTCGTGGCAAGAGTGAATCTTGAAAGAACAAACAGCCAACTCGAGTTTCCTTTATTATTCACTGACAAACAAGGCAAAGCTATTTATTTAAAAACAAACAAAAAAAGACTGGTTGTAGTCGCTGATATACAACATTTTAATGAGATGTTCAAACTATTTTATTGCTCGCTGTTGTAGTTCATGCATTGTTACCAGACTACCACAGTCAAGTAATGCTGTGACATTGTTTGTGTTTTCAGGCCAAACCATGGGAACATTCTACCTCAGGCTTCGCCTGCCCCATACACCATCTCCTTGAGCTCACCGTCAAGAAACGTTTATCGACCTGGCCAGGCTGTGATAAGTAAACTGCGTCACTTATCGTCTAACTCATTACCATTGATAATATCATCATTCAAACTACTATCGTCATCATCATTAATAACGCCATCATCTTTTCTGATGTTACTATTGTAAACATTACCATTGTCCTTCGCGTTTTCGTTTGCATTCATCTTCATGATCTGTTTCATGATCATGTGTCGTTCCCGGGGGTCTTTGAGAAGACACAGAATATGGCAACAACTGCTTCGGGCAAGTCGTAAGAGGGGACTAACATGAGATTGTGGATAAATCTGGCAAACTCATCACCTAAAACATATTGCTACAACAACCACAGCTGCAAGAAAACATAAATGCTTTGGTACTGCAACAGGACCAGTTGCAACTGTGGCTCAGTGCTTCATAAGAAGTTAAAGAGAGCATCACCCATCAATAAGAATGGAGCATTGGCCTTCAACAAATGCATATCAAGCCATTTTGTACTATGCCATACGCTTTGGGTCTTTCCTAACAGGACCTGACATGAGTTAATCCTCTTACTCAAAACCATCATTATCAACAGTACAGCCTCCTGTCATCATTGTCGCAATACTACAAAGGTTTTACGATGAAGTTGAATTGAAGAGTGGGATAAAATCCCCCAGGCCCTCTATGGTAATGGCTCTGTAAGTATGAACTATGGACACAAAGATTGTAACGGGAAGGTGAATGCTCAAGGGAAAAGGAGGGTTTCAGGAGGTTTTCTGATCTGTCGCAACAAATTCGCTATGGGATCGTGAATGGTGCAAGAGTTCCCACTTCAAGTTAAACGGAAGACAGTAATAATAAAAACACTCACAGCACAACTGAGTTTTGCTGGCTAGATATGGTGTAAGACTATAGCTTAAACCACCAAGTTTTTTTTTTTTTTTTGTAGTCTGATTTCAGAATATCTATCGAGAGTAGTTAAAATCGATTACTCAAAGTATAAATGTAAGGGTGTTTTGAAGCATAAACAATGATTTATCAAAATATGATATTCGAATTTATGATTTATTAAGTTATTTACCAAATTATTATTTATCAAGCGAACCCTGCCTAACTGAAAAGGCTTTAGTCTTCACTGCGCACGATTCCTGGTCACTAGATTGATCACTTGAAGACGTATGTGATATGACTAGAAATATGTCTTACTTATATACTACCAAAATGGACCTCCTATATTTTTAAAATTATTAGACATAGGAAATTGTGTGACACTTAAAGACGTTATTTTGACCGTACGTCTTACTTCGTGCGTGTTTTTTGTGCGCTCTCTCACTCTTTAATCCACTCCGGCAGTATCACTTATTTTCCTTCATTTGTCTCTCGCCGATCATCGTTTGTATTTGGCATAATTTTTGCCTTGTCATTCATTTTTGCTCTCTACGTTGGATCAGTAGAGTTAAGTCTCTAACACTTCACTCCTCGATTGTTTGTGTTACGCCAGGTTTATTGACCCTAGCTTCGATAATACTTTATCATGTATTATCAAGCTGACTATCTTTTCAAAGCGACTGTGCCTGTTTATTCAAGCTTGCATTGTGCGCGGTCTATGAATAGGACCCCATATTGTGTGGCATATCTGGCGGAGATCCGTCTAGCGAAACACAGGTCTTAATGCGTAATTTGTTTCCGCTTAGACGATCCCTGCGTGTAATTATCTCAGATATTCTGTCTGGAAACTAAAGATTTGTAGACGTTACGCCAGGAACACATGGTCACAATATGGTGAGAGGCAGATAGGTGCAGCCGGAAGTCTTACGCAACGATATGACATCACTGAAGAGGTCACGCGTGGATATTAAATTTAATATTTTGAAACACGTGAGGGTATCTTTTTTTTTAATTTGAAACGCCCCTACCCACGTAGTGCTGAACGAGATTCAATTGGATTAGTTCATTGTGAGGAGCTGAAATATACAATGTATTTTATTGGCACACTAGTCGGAAGTGCAATCTGTGATTTGCACTAAGGGCTGAGAATAAAGTGTGATGAAAACACAGACACAGATCACACAGAGAGACTGCAGCGCACAAGTCATTTCAGCTACTCCTAAAAGCCAGAATGAAATAGGAGACATTGGACTTAGAAATTCGACAACTATAAATAACAGATCGAGTATTGGGCAACTTTGGAATTAACAAATAAACTCGCATTTTTAATACAAGACTGGAAACGTAAAGGGGCCAGGACTTTAATTAACAAGACTGGAATCCTAGGAATTTGATCACAAGTCATAGAGGAATTTAACAACAGTTTTCCCAGGCCTTTGCAGAACACCCGCCGTCAGAGGAATTAACTCTAATTTCCAGAACTAAGTGATTTCGAAGCTTCTAATACAGAGCTGTGTCAAGTCTAAATATGTGCAAGGAGATTGTGTATTCCCAAAATTTTGGGATAACTGTAAACAATTTATTTGCTAATGTAAATTCTACAGGTTTCTTGCTAAGTGGTTATATACAAGGCTGGCAACCTCAACATATGAAAATAGTATATGCATGAACCATTACTGCATGAGCTGGTGATTCTTTCTGACTAGTCGTGAGAGAAACCCAACAGCAGAGAGACCCCAGACTCCGACGAGAGTAGTGATCAATAATGAGTGATGATTACCTCACATGTGCCTAAGGTGTAACATATTATCTTGTGAGAATTATGTCAACTCCGCATAGGCCGGTCCCAAGCCCGGCTGAAAAAGAAAGAGGGCGGCCTGCATGGAGGCCGTAAGGATGCAGCCCCTCCACCATGCAAAGGAACAACAGGCTTTAAACTATGATTACGAGTAATATAAGAGAGAAAACCGGACTGATTCTAAAGGCGACGAACTGGAACAGATTACGGACTACGACTTATGGAACTTGGAACACAAGAAGTATAAATGGGAAAGAAGAGGAGCTGGTGGAAGAGATGAGGAAAGCAAAACTACAAACCCTGGCTATTACGGAAACAAAGACAAAGGGACAAGGAGTCATGGATCTCGATGGCAACATGCTGCTATACAGTAGTGTACCCACATCTGAAAGAGCTAAAGGGGGCGTGGGTTGCATTGTGGCCAAAAACCAGAAATATAGTATCAAGGGATGGAACTTTGTCTCGGAGCGCATTATGGTTGTAAAACTAAAAGAAGGAGAAACCATAGTCAACCTGGTCATAGTGTATGGGCAAATTGAGGATGAGAGAGCAGAGGTCAAGGAGGAATTCTTTGAGCTGCTTCAAAGGACAGTGGATGACTGCCTAGATGAAATTATCATGCTCGGAGATTTCAATGCCAGAGTTGGAAATGACCATGCTAGAGATGAAATTATCATGCTCGGAGATTTCAATGCCAGAGTTGGAAATGACAATGCTAGATGGGGTGGAGTTATCGGATGATATGGAGAAGATATTCTCAATGACAATGGAAAGCGACTCCTTAGATTCTGCAGTGAGCAGAATCTGATCATTACCAACACAAAGTTCCCCCATAAGCGCATACATGCATACACTAGGTGTGAACCAACAACGAATGAGAAGTCAGTGATCGACTATGCCATTGTTAGGAGGAACTCATTCAAAAATTTCCGGGATGCTAGAGTCTGGAGGGGGCCCGAGATTGGAAGTGATCACTACCTGCTTACAATCAAAAGAACAACTGAAAGAGTTGCTCAGCCTAGGAACTGCCCAGCATCACGCAAGAAACCAAGTAAACGAACGGAAGAAATGAGCATTAAGACCTACAAGCTGAGAGAGCCAGAAATTAAGACCAGATATCAGGGGCTTATTGCTACAGCGGTGAGAAACACAGAAGAACAACCTGATGACTTGGAAACCATGTGGCTTAAATTCAAGGACATCGTAAAGACAGCTGAAGCAGAAGCATGTGGTGAAGTCCGACTTGGGAACAAGAGAAAGAGGACACATTGGTGGACAGAGGAAGTCAAAGAGAAAATAAGAGAGAAGAAAATGGCATGGAAACAATACTTAGGAGCTAAAAACACAGCAGGACAAATATGTGATACTCAGAACAGAAGAAAAGAACAAGGTGCTAGCATCAAAACAGAAGTCATGGGAAGAATTTGGAGAAAAGCTAGAAAAAGATGCGCAAGAAAACCAGAAATTGTTCTATAAGACCCTAAAGAACATGAGGAAGGAAAAACAACGCCCTCTCAAATTTATAAAGGACAAGCAAGGCAAATTGCTTACTGCCCCGAAGGAAGTAATGGAAAGATGGAAAGAATATTTCTCAGAACTCCTTGATGGTGAGCAGGGTCAAGCATCAGAAATGATAACCACTAGCACAGAAGAGGAAACAAATGGTGATGAGGATGACATAAAGATGGAAGAACTGAAGGCAGAACTGGAGAAAATCAAGATGGCCAAAGCAGCAGGGCATGATGGTATAACACCAGAAATGGTTAAGTACATGGGAGCATCAGGCGACCTTTACTCTTAAGGGTCCTACAAGCAGCGTGGTGCAACAAGACCATATCAGAGGACTGGGAGATTGCCATCATAACACCAATTTTTAAAAAGGGTGACAATCGACAATGTGGAAACCATAGAGGCATATCCCTTCTCAGTGTCCCTGGTAAAATCTACTCTAGAATCCTAGAGCAGAGACTCCGACACCCAGCTGAGCCACAGTGCGGATTCCGAGCAAACCGAGGTACTCAAGACCTAATCTTCACACTCAGACAGCTGAGTGAAAAGGCCCTTGAGTATAAGAGTGAGATCCATCTTTGTTTCATAGATTTGGAAAAGGCATTTGACAGGGTCCCCTGGAGCAAACTTTGGGACTGTTTGGCAAGGAAGAACATTCCAGCACCTCTGATTCATGCTATACAGAGCTTCTACAAGTCTTACAGAGATTATGTGAGGACAGCAAACCATAAGTCAGAAGAGTTCAGGACCACCACTGGTGTAAGACAAGGGGATATCCTGTCACCTTATCTTTTCATACTCCTCATGGACGATGTCATCATGTCATGTAAGCCCTGATTGCTAAACAGAGAAAGTAGCTGGGAGACTTTTTCAGGCCATAAATCGAGGATTCCTCAGCAAGAGAGAGGCTGGTAAGAAAACGAAGATGGCTGTATACCGCTCCACCTATGTCCCAATCTTAACATATGGATGCAAGTCATGGGCAATGACTACAACCCATAAAAGCCAGATCCAAACCTCAGAAATGAGGTATCTGAGGAAGGTGGTTGAAGTAACAAGAAGAGACATGGTCCGCAACCAGACGATACGTCAAGGCCTAATATCCCACCCCCTGCAGACCCAAGTAGAACAGTCCCAATTAAGATGGTTTGACCATGTCTGCAGAATGGGAGAAGATCGGCTACCACGACAAGCATGGGAAACAAAGAGTCAGGGATCCAGACCCCCAGGACGACCCAGAGTCCGCTGGGAGGACAACATTAGACAATCTTTGAAGGACCGAGGACTAGAATGGAACCAGTCCAGGAGGAAGACAGCCGATAGGATAGTGTTACCAAAAGATTACTGGTGACAATGAATATATATATATATATATATTTATATATATATATATATATATATATATATATTATATATATATATATATATATATATATATATATATATATATATATATAATATATATATATATATATATATAGGAAGATATTTATTTGTTTGTATACTTGTTATGTTTGGAAATATTTGGTAATAATATTTTGAGTCTGAGATTAGAACCCTAGTCAAAGGGCGAATACTCATGTTTTGCTTCGAGTGAAAGTAAATATATAGTCGCCCCGCTTGAATATAGTTGAAAGGTTAACATTAGCGCATGCCCAATGAGACGATGAGTCGTCGTTGGCGCTTCCGAGATGACGGACGTATCTTGAAGGCTGTCGGACAAATGAGAGTCCGAAGTTTTTCATCATTGTGATTGTTTCTGGGGAAGAGAGGAGTTTTCTCTCAGTATTCTATGATGGTCGATACTTCTCCCAGAATATATATGTTAGTGTGCTAGTTACTAGTATTTCTTGAACTTAAGGTAAAGAAGGAACATTTTTCTAAAACTTTACCTAGGCCTAACGACGCCATAGATGTCATATCATATATATATATATATATATATATATATATATATATATATATTTATATATATATATATAAATATATATTTGATGGATCGTATGTAGACGATTCCTGTACTAGCAGCACTGTGAGTGGACATATGTAACATTCCTTATGGGTAAGGAAAACCCGAAGACATTAGATGAGCAAATGAACGGAACTTTCATTTATAGTGAGGATATCTTTTGGATGAACGTCGCTCACTTGGACCGGCGCCATTTTGAATCCCACTGTTGGTCTATTTGAATTGTCAATCGGAGAACGGAGATATCTTATTACCTGATGGCGATACCAGGACCTACATTGCATTGTAGTCTACTCTTTGTTATTTGAGATTGTCAACCTTAAAAGAAAGACCCTGTTGAAGCTAAAGCCTAAAAGACTTAGCCTGAAAGACGTAGTCAGCAGAGGGTCTGTAAGGGAGCATTGTGATGACCATTATTATTGTTAACTCAAACTGATGCTACTAGTCAGTGGAGGTATGAGACGATAGACTATCATATATATATATTTGCTCCTATCGTCCGATTATATTTTCATGCTGAGATTGCCAAATTGCTGTTGCCACCCATTTGTCAAGTATCCAATGATTTGTTGTGTCAACCTGTTCCAATGACTGTCAACCGTGCTGTCAGAGTGTGTATCATTAAACTGTCTAAAACGTCTAAAGTAGTTCCAGTTATCATTGACTTCCAGCCGTGAGGGTATGAGCGCATTATTACCAACTTGTCAACTCTACAGAACCATTTATGCATTCGTGTGTTGACATTCATACTAACACTCATTGTCAACAATACATTCTTGTCGGGGCCTCATTACGTTCCGGGACAAGGTGACCTATATGACCAACACTGTGCCGGGTTTGAGTTGACCACGTACTCTCATCAAGCAGACGAGTACATACAAACATTCATTCCATCGAGCAATAACACGAAAATAAGAAGGTATCAGATAGTCTGGCGCTCTCTCTCTCTTCCAAACCTCTACTCCTCACGGTAGAAAGGGAACGACTAAGTAAATAAGAGATTTATGTACCTTTTTTAATTGTAATTCAGGCAAATCATTATTCACGCACTCCAGACGCAATTTCCTATTTAACACCCAGAAGGATATTGGTGAATTTTCATCACATTCCCTGAGTTACACTGTGTGCTCGGGCATTTTATTCTTCTGAGAGGTTAACATTGGTAGGTGGTACCTAGACATATATTTACCTCTAAACAGTGCTTTACCTTATAAGAGGGATTTTGTTGGATTACACCAACTGGGGGCTTTAACGGGCTAAACCATTGCTTAAATCCTTCACAAAAGGCGACGGACCAGAAATAATGCGTTAACAATTGTCCAGCCCAATGCAACATTGTTCGTGACTTCTGGAAATATCTTGTGAATGCCACCTTAAGGTAGAAGTGTCATTAATCTTCTATCTACATCTCTGCCATGAGTAATCTTGCGCACAGGTAAATAACTTGGAAGCAAATATTAGATACTCTTGAGTTTTGGTCACTGTTGGACCACTACTGCAAAGCAGGGGAGGCAATCCGTGACAGTTTTGCTTCGGGGTTGAATGAATGTTGCCAACGCGTTTTTAAATTCAACTAAACAAGTTCTCTGTGGCGTTAAAAGTTTATATTCTTCAGTTGATTGTTTGTGCTCGTTTTCACACTGTGTCTAGGTTTATATAGCATAGGTCCACAAGATTCAGGACAGCCACAATAGTTCATTAACGATACTTTCTATGACTCGAAGATTCCACACAACGATCAATATAACAGCTGGATATTTTAGTAACATTCCATTTATTATTCACGTAGACAATACATCATTACACAGCATGCATAATTAGGTAGATTCAGCAACTCCTATAATCCGTAGGTCCATATAAACATTACCTCATTCCTATTCCTACCTTCCGTTGTATTTAATAAACATTAATATGTTTCAAGACACTTCTCTTTTAAATTTCCCATATTTCTACCATTGGGGAGAATACACATACACAAGTCGCCCATTCAGGGTCAACACACGCTCTGTCCATCTTTTTTTTCCACACTGCTCACGTCATGTGCGCAATACACATATCGACAAATTACTATCGTGCAGCGCTCATCAGCACCAAAATCCTATATATTTTCTAGCGTGTGGCGTGCATTAGCCGGCGCCACATTCCCCCCCCCCCCCCCCCCTCGAACAACTGAAAACTTAGTTTTCAGTCAGGCAATTATAATGTGAAGCGAGATTAAATGATATCTATCTAGATTTTAAAGGAAAAAAATAATGTCAGTAATAACAATATAAATAAAAATAAGTAATTATTGTTATTACATAACTCTAGAGAGGGTGTCAGCTAGGACATTGTCCTTTCCTGCTATTGGTAAAACGTCAAAATCATACCCCTGCATTTGTAGCGCCCATCTGGTGAGACGTGCATTAGTCGATTTAAAAGTCTGTAAATATGTGAGGGCTTTTTGATCAGTGTATAATTTAAAATGTGTACCCACCAAGAACTTCTGTAGTTTATGTAATGTCCATACCAATGACAAAAGTTCCCGTTCCACAATTGGATATCTGGATTCTGTCTCTGAAAGTTTTCTGCTGAGGTAGAATATCGGGTGGCACTCGCCATCAAAGGTCTGCATTAAACATCCCCCGATTCCTTTCAGAGATGCGTCTGTAACCACGAGAAAAGGTCGTCGTAAGTCTGGTAGTCTTAGTATTGGACTTTTTGAAAATTGTGTTTTGATGCTCTGTAAGGCATGGTCACACTCTTTGTTCCATATTATTTTGTCAGGCATACCCTTTTTTGTCAGAGCAGATAGAACAGAAGTTAAAAGGGAAAATCGTGGTATAAACCTGTGGTAAAAGTTTATGAGTCCCAGCAAACTACGAACTTGTTTCTTAGTAGTTGGTATGGCAAGATCCAGTACCCTTTTTAGTGTAGACTCATCAGGTTGTATTGTATGTCGGCCAATCTTATGACCCAGAAATGAAATCTCAGTAAACCCAATTTCGACTTTGGAAGGTCGAGCTGTGAGGTTATGTACTCTGAGAGTTTGGAGCAACGACTGTATCCCAGCGATATGTTGTTCCCAAGTATCATGAAAAATGCAAATATCGTCCATATACGAAATGACATCGGTGCGATTACCTAAAACGCGACGCATCATGCGTACAAATGTCGCTGGAGCATTCCGTAAACCAAAACACATGACATTGTAATGAAACAATCCACGAGAAGTGGCAAAAGCAGTCAAAGGTTTTGATACATCAGCCAGAGGAATCTGCCAGTAACCTTTAGATAGGTCAAACTTGCTGAAGAAAGTGGCGGATGATAGGCGTGGCAACAAATCCTCCAGCAAAGGCATTGGTTCAGAATCGGATATGGTCACCTTGTTAAGGCGACGAAAGTCAATACAAATACGAATTGACTTGTCTTTCTTTCGTACTGCCACCATAGGAAAACAGAAAGGTGAATCAGACGGTGAAATAATACCCAGTTTTAACATACCATCTACTTCACTTTCCACCTGATCTCTAACATGTAGAGGAACGGCGTATGGTCGTAATGAAATCGGGGTGTAATCTGATAATTTGATTTCGTGTGTGATAATGTTAGTACGTCCCGGAAGATCAGACAAAACATCCTGAAAGGATACCAACATAGAACGAATTTGATCCTCATGATCTGCAGGTAAATCAGTACAAATTATAACATCATTCCATGTTTCCGAAGACTTAATAGGTGCTACCGGAAACGTGGAAGGTACATCAGCGAAATTGGTTTGCACCTCATCCACCAACGCGATAGATGCATGATGGGTAGGTTGGTTCATGATAGCATCACAAATGAATTGTAACTGAGGAGGACGAGTGATGTATGGTAGGAGCATGTTAACATGGAATGTTTTTTCTTTACCCCGCATATTGATGACGTAGTCCACGTCAGTTCTCTTTGCAACCACTTTAAACGGACCTTGCCATGTTACTAACAAGTGATCTACTTTGAGTGGCAGGAGAACAAAAACATCGTCATTGATTGAGAAAGACGTTAGTCCTCTATCTCTGTTAATGCGAGATCTGGTCTTATATTTTGCCATCTCAGATGCTTCAGTCGCCACCTGACATGCATCCACAAGATGTTGGCGTAAATCTGTAACGTATTGATAAGTGGATTTCTTCTTATTATTATTATTCACATCAGATTCCATCAACAAATCATGTAAGAGAGACATTGGACCTCTTGGGTTCGCACCACATACCAACTGAAAAGGCGAAAAACCAGTATGATTAGGAACCTCTCTGTACGCAAACAGTACAGCAGGAATAAAACGATCCCATTCTTGAGGAAATGATGTAGTCACCTTCCCCAACAATTGTTTCAATGTCCCATTCCAACGTTCTACGACCCCGTTAGAGCTAGGGTGAAATATAGCACTAAGAGAGTGACGGATACGAAGTGTGTTGAAAACATCTGACATCATACCTGACACGAACTGAGATCCATGATCAGAAAGGATTTCTTCCGGAAACCCGATGCGTGAAAATATAGACAGCAACGCATCTGTTACCGACACTGTGGTAATATTTTTTAAAGGAATGGCTTCTGGCCATCTCGTACACAGGTCAATACATGTTAATATGTATTGAAAACCTCTGGTAGACCTTACAGACAGTGGTCCTATGATATCAATAGCCAATTTGAAAAAAGGGCGTACAGCAATATCCGTGACCTGTAAAGGTGCTGATTGATGTGCACCCTTACGTGCAACACTTCGACATTCAGCGCAAGATTTACAATAAGTTGAAATGTCTTTATTTACCCTAGGCCAATAAAAGTGTTTTAGTAATCTATAAGCCGTACGGGAAATTCCCATATGTCCAGCAAATGGTACGTCATGCGCATTTGACAAAACTAGTGCGCGAAATGACGTAGGTACTATAACTTGTTTGAGAATGAAAGAGTAATTATCAAAACATCGTATCATAATATTATCCTGCATTTGAAACCAATGTCTTGAATTTTTAGAATGTTTAATAGTTCCAGCAATAGCTAATGGGAATAAATGTCCCAAAGAAGGATCCATTTGTTGTTTTGCTATAAATATATTTTTGTCAATGTAATGACAAGTTGTAATGTGTTGAGTGTGTATAGAAGAATTTAATTCAATTGTCTCTGCAGCTTGTTGTGCTCTGGTTGTGATCGCGTTAGCAAAGGAGGGATGATTTCTCTCCCAATCAATAATATCCTGTTCAGAACACTCTTTAACCCCCTTTATGTTACCGATAAGTAAATCACAACAAGGTCGATCGAGAGCACACACTCTTACTTTTCCCGAAAAGAACGGAGTATCTATTACCACATCTGCCAGCGGATAAGATTCAACAGTTCCACCGAAAGTTACGCACTTTATAGAGGTTCCCGTAAAGCAAGAAGAAGGAATTAGTGCCTTCCTTAGGCCAATGGTGGTGCATCCGCTGTCACGTAAAATAGAAACAGGTGTGTCAAAAACAAAACCTCTATGGATCACGAGTGAGCCAACACCATCATTTAAAGACAAAACTGGCAGAGCATGTCCACATCTCAGACGTGGAGTAGATCCAGGTTGAAATAGAGTCATACATTCCCTGCAATTACCACTATTTTCCAGATCAAAACTACATGCATTGGCATGAGTATTATTCTCATTATTGGAAATATTATCATTACCAACGTCAAGCTGACAAGCGTGAGCTTGTGATCTTCCTCTACTTTGACTCCTAGAAAAATGTGTTCCTCTCCGATCCACTGGACAGTCAGACCGATAGTACCCCTTTTTGTCCGTGCGAGAAGAATCAACACGAGATGGTGGTGAGACATGATGTTTGTTATTGTAATTACTGTTATTGTAATCATTACGTGAGGGTCCCGAAAAATGATGTTTGTGAGTGTAATTATTATTGGAGTATTGATTATTTCTTTGCCATGACTTTTTATTATTATGGTTAAAGTTGCGTCTCTCTATACCCCGTGAGGGCGAATGATTATGAGGGAAATTATATCTACCTCTATAGGAATTTTGATAGTCATCCCTATACCGTCGGTCCATGCTGCGAGTGCGTGATCTATCATGAGTGACCGCACAAGCTGGCAAAGTTTCTAGGACCTTCGTCTTACCTAAAGACAAGTTTGGGTGTGCGACCGAAAATTGTTGAGCCAATTTTTCCATTTCTCCTATATTTGTGGGCTTCCTTTCTTGAAGGAATGAGAAAATTTCAGTATTTACCGAAGATAAAATTTTGTCTCTTAAGAAGAGATCATAAAGACCTTCGAAAGATTTAGTAATATTAGACAGTTCAATCCATCTGTTTAGACACATCTTCACTGAAGACACAAAGTCTTCGACATCCTTACCTTCCCTAGGACCCATCGATTTAAATTTTAAACGATATCCTTCCTCGTCTAAACAATATTTGCGAAGAAATACTGATTTTATGGATTCATAGTCGTTTCTTTTGTCATCGGCAATGTTAAAAAAAGTTTGTAAACTTTCACCAGTAAGTAACCCGACAAAATGTTCAGGCCATGAGGCCTTAGGTAAATTTAAAGCCGTAACTCTTGATTCAAATCTCAAAAGAAAGAATCCTATATCGTCATGCAATGAAGAAAAAATTTGGTAATTTTAAATTAATGATCTTCGACGATCCAGTACCAGAAGATTCCCTAGAAAAAGAAGATTGTAAGCGCAATTTTTCTAACTCAAAAGTTTTTTCTCTTTCAAATTTCGCTTGTTCTGCAGCAATTTCTGCTAAACGAATTCTCTCCATTCTCTCATGTTCCCTCTCTTCTCTTTCTCTTTCTTTTTCTTTCTCTTGTCTTTTTTCTTCTTTTTCTTTCTCTTCTCTTTTTTCTTCTCTTTCCTTCTCTTGTCTTTTTTCTTCTTTTTCTTTCTCTTCTCTTTTTTCTTCTCTTTCCTTCTCTTGTCTTTTTTCTTCTTTTTTTTCTCTTCTCTTTTTTCTTCTCTTTCCTTCTCTTGTCTTTTTTCTTCTCTTTCTTTCTCTTCTTTGTATTCCGCTATTTCTTTATTTACATAGGCTATAAGATCATCACCCGAGAAATTCAAGTCCTTCCCATTCTGTATAAATCCAGCCTTAACCTTCACAAAGTCAGCCATACTGAAATTAAAGAGTAATGGGCTATAGATTCAAAATGTATATCTCTCCCACTTGTTGCCCAATGACTATACTTAGTCGTAAGGTAATTCAAACCTTTTCAAAACCAACTGTATATACAGTATTTATTCGTTTTGTGTGATATACTTGTCTCTGAAGTATATGATACTTATCAACTAATCTCACAGTGTATCCGTAATCATCGTATATATTAACATATCAGCAATTAACAATATACTATAATCCAGTACTAAATATCGCCTTTACTACCTATTTAAAAGCATGCCATACTATCACATTAGACAAAAGATTAACTGACAACGCTGGAAACAAATCAGGAAAAAGACAACAGTGTAAAAAGTCATAAAATCCTACAATATAATAAAACAGTTGTTTCCACCGTCAATGAACAGTACAGGACGAGATACAATCACATAGAACTGCTGTACATATTAAAAAGAAAGTCAGAGAAGAACTACAGGTACGAACATAATCATACTGAACTAAATAAGAATTCCACGACAATATGTTACTCGACAGCACAGCTAAACAAATAAGAAAATATTAATCTCAGTCAGAGCGGAAATACGACAGCACTAAATGCTGAATCCCTGAAAGAGATCAATACAATCAAAATCTATAGAACGACGACAACTAAATTCATCCAAAGATATAATTGAGTGTCGCCCACAAGAAAACATAAAACATAAAAGATACACAAAAATAAGATGTGCCTGACATTTTTAGGACCGGAGACCATGACCCTACCAACATATATTCACTTATATGATTAAAATCCACGACCGCCAATCCTCGTTGTAGACAAGACGCATCAACCTCGCAAAGTAGCCTTGAATCTATGCAATAAACACGGGTCAAGAAAAGAATGTAAAGTCTGGGTTGCACAAGACGTTCCCTGTTCCTACTTAGGAAATCCAAGTGGTCAGCAAATCTGTTTGGTGACGTACGTAAAAGATTAAATCATCCTTGTGACCAACGAAATGATTTCTCGGACATCAGGGTTGAAAGACTTGTCAGACTTGAAAGACCCAAAAGATTGGTTCTGGATACCGTCATGCTTCTCACGATTCATATTATTGGTATAATAAATGTCCACTGGTAAGTTTATTTTAGGATTTACAAGTCCGTTCAGGTGACCTTGATGTAATGGTTCACTACACCGATTCAACGTGAAATGGCCTCGAGGTGACAATATTCTTCATAGTAACCTGTGACCGCAGTATATTGTGTCGAAATTTCATATCTGTTCGTAGGCAGTCAAATGTCTATTCAGCGACTTTAATAGAATATATGTTGTTTGGTATTAATGTCTTCCCAACAGTCCAAGGTTTTGGCATGACCTCGTACGAAAAATTGCAATTTCTATTGATTCCACAAATTCGTGTGCTTGATATATTGCGTACTTTCCACAGTACAGCATTGTACAAATTCCAAACAATTAATTCCTCTCCAACGGAACGAGCCTCCCATATCTGTGGCGTTAAAAGTTTATATTCTTCAGTTGATTGTTTGTGCTCGTTTTCACACTGTGTCTAGGTTTATATAGCATAGGTCCACAAGATTCAGGACAGCCACAATAGTTCATTAACGATACTTTCTATGACTCGAAGATTCCACACAACGATCAATATAACAGCTGGATATTTTAGTAACATTCCATTTATTATTCACGTAGACAATACATCATTACACAGCATGCATAATTAGGTAGATTCAGCAACTCCTATAATCCGTAGGTCCATATAAACATTACCTCATTCCTATTCCTACCTTCCGTTGTATTTAATAAACATTAATATGTTTCAAGACACTTCTCTTTTAAATTTCCCATATTTCTACCATTGGGGAGAATACACATACACAAGTCGCCCATTCAGGGTCAACACACGCTCTGTCCATCTTTTTTTCCACACTGCTCACGTCATGTGCGCAATACACATATCGACAAATTACTATCGTGCAGCGCTCATCAGCACCAAAATCCTATATATTTTCTAGCGTGTGGCGTGCATTAGCCGGCGCCACATTCTCCTCTATTTCTAGACTATTGCTAGTTTTAAATTTTCGCGTTGTTTTCAAATTGTACGGAGCAGCGGAAGCACAGTGGTTAGTGAACTTGCTTCCTGGAGGCGCGATTTTGTAGACCGCAAACGGCTCTGGGATCGACCCAGCCTCATGAAATGGGTACCAGAGCAACTCTGGGAAGGTTAAGGCGGCCGGCGTGATGCTGACCACATCACTCCTAGTGTGCCGATGGTCAAGAAAATATGGGCCTAACACCATATTCCCAATATGCCTCAATGGACGTGTAACGGGATGCTTTACCTTTACAAATTGTACACTTTTCTGATGTAACCTAGCCTCTACCCCACAAGAAAAAGGGCGAACTGTGTTCGTGGCTATGATATTTCCCGTCGTTTGTAAGATTTCTTTGCGTGAGTGTATTTAATGTCGGTCGATCTGATGAATTTAAAATGAGCGAATATAATTTGGGCGTCTTTATCACAATCATCAGTTTTACTAACATTATCATCATAATTATCATCAAATATCAATCACGCGACTCTACCTTTACCTGAAGTCTTAAATCTCTCCTTAAATTCTTTCCAAATTATTCACTCAGCATTTGACGTTAGCGGACGTTTTCTGCATCCACAGTCACCATTGAAGGAAACAAGTCTCCAGTGGTGCAAAAACTGAAGGGCTTCTTCATCCAGGGAGACTCAACCGAGGCCTCTTTTGCAGGAGATATCACTTGTGAAGGTCAAGGTAAAACAGTGTCCTTCTGCGGCAAGTCTGGGGCTACCCATGTTGATGCCCAGATCAAGGAAAAGGTCACCTGCCAGTGGAGTCCCCCAGACTTTCAGATCGGACGTGTTCAGTTTGTGTAGGTTTTGGGAACTGGTAATGTAATAAATCCCATTGATGTAGTTGTATGTGTTGGCTGGGGTTGTGACAGAAATGGATTCTGTTGGTATTTATGCATACCGGTACTTCTTCTTTTCTTGGATCCTTAGTGTCTGACTTACATAGCAGTCAGTGGCCATCACGCCTAGTGGCACCTTGTAGGGCAGCAACAAACTGTCTCCATTTTGCTCTGTCAGTGACCATCCTTCGTACCGTGCCCCAACTCGGGTTCATGCTTTGTATCTCAGCCTCCACTGTTCTCCGCCAGGTTGTTTTGGTCTGCTTCTCTTGTGCGTCATTCTGGGGCCCATAGCATAGCAGTTCAGGTGATGGTGTCAGGGTCCCTTCTGAGGACGTGACCAACCCAGTTCCAGTGTCTGCCTGCAATGATGGTGTGCATGCCTTTTTGACTGCACCGTGTAAGCAGTTCCTGGTTGGAGATGGTGTGCATGCCTTTTTGACTGCACCGTGTAAGCAGTTCCAGGTTGGAGATGGTATTGGGCCAAAAAATTCACAGAATTTACCTTAGGCAGGTTGTGTTGAATGAGGATAATTTGGACATTTCCTTTTCTGTTACTCTCCATCACTCCGCGCCTTACAAAAGTAAAGAAAGCATGCAGCTCCAGTATAATCTTAATTTGGTGTTTGTGCTGTACTCTCTCTCTCTCTCTTTCTCTCTCTCTCTCTCTCTCTCTCTCTCTCTCTCTCTCTCTCTCTCTCTCTCTCTCTCTCTCTCTCTCTCTCTATCTCTCTGTTATACATACCGGATCTACGAATTTAACGTGTGACTTGGTTCCAGTAGCGCCTCACGTTAACTAATGAATGAGCCAGAGTACATTTTTAGGTATTTAAAAAAATGTGTGTGATTTTGTTTGACGGGGGGTGGGGGGAGGGGGAGGGGGGGTGTGCGAGGGTATTTTCTAAGTATTATCTTACGTGTCCCTTCTAGAAGAAAAATAAGGCGATGTAGAAAAAAAATTACAATAATGGTGGTCACGATTGTAGTATTTGTAGCATTAGTAGTAGAGTTGGCAGCAACAGAAGAACAATAGAAGCAAGTGTAGCAGTTGTTAAAGCAAAACAGAGTAGCACTTTTGGTACAAGATGTATTACTAGTATGATTAGTAACAGTAGCAACAGCACAATTGATGCTGTAGTAGCAGCAACAGCACTGGTGGTAGTTGCAATAATAGAAGTATTACTATTATTAGTAATAGTATTAGTAGCGGTAGTAGAAGTAGTCGTAGCTCTAAAAGTAGTACTACTATAAATAGTAATCATAGAAGTAGGTGTAAAAATAGTAACTAGTAATACTAGTAGTAGTAGTAATCATAGAAGGTGAAGTTGTGAGACCTGGACGACCTATGCTAAGCAAGAAAGAAGGCTCAATACCTTCCATTTGCGGTGTCTACGCCGCATCCTCAGCATCTCGTGGAAAGATAAAGTGACAAATGTCGAGGTGTTGTCACGTGCTGGCTTTCAAAGTATGTATACGCTGCTTAGACAGCGCAGACTTCGCTGGCTTGGCCATGTTCGCCGCATGGAAGATGGTCGCATCCCAAAAGATATCTTCTACGGACAATTAGCAGATGGCAAGAGAACAGTTGGGCGACCACAGCAGAGGTTCAAAGATGTGTGCAAGAGAGATATGAGGGCACTGGACATGGATCCAGCAACATGGGAGGATGAAGCTGCCGATCGCAATAAGTGGCGATGCTATTTACGGCACCACCTCAGATTGGGCGAAGAGAGGCTCACACAAGAAGCAGAGGTGAGGAGAAAACGTCGAAAGGAGCACCAGGAAAATAAGCAGCTGAGGGCTGCCACCTCAGGGGCGCATTCCCATAGTCAGTTATGACTGAAGGGGCTATTATTATTATTATTATTATAAAGTTGTAGAAGCAATCGGAAGTTGTAGTAGAAGAGTGGGGGAGGTAGTAGTAGTAGTACCGCCCGTAGAAGTAGTTGTGGTGGCGGCTGTATTGGAAGTAGTAATAGTAGTAACAACAGTAGTAGTAATAGTAGTAACAGTAGCAGTAATTATAGTAGTAACAGTGGTGGTAGTAGTATTCGTGGAAATAGTGGTGGTATTAGACTTAATAGTAGTAGTAGAAGTAGCAGCATTAGTAATACTTGGTATTAGTAATAGTAGTGGTAATAGTAGTAGTAGCAGTAGTAATAACAGTAGTAGTAATGGTAATGTAGTAGTAGTAATAGCAGTAGTAGTAGTAGTAGCAATAGTAAAAGTTGGGGTAATAGTAGTAACAGTGATTGTAGTAGTGGTACTAGTAGTAGTGGTAATAGTTGATACGCCGCTGCTTTATGTGTGTATGTATTTTGGTTAACACGGCGTGTCTTTATACGAGACTGTCAATATGTCCACTGACTTTAAAAAGTTGTCAGTCTTGGTCGGGCTTACAAGGATTGCCGACTAATATATAACGCGAATCATTAAACATCGTAGGCCGAAAGATGGGCCAAGGGTTAACATATAATTTCACCAACTGGTAATGAATGTTGAGTGGAGTCATGGCTTGACATCAGACACACGTTTATTTGGTGGACGCAATACAGTAGATCAATCATAGTAGTAGTAAGCATCATCAATAATTTAGGTTATAACATCAAGACATCATAGTTCATTGCATTCTCGTCTAACTTTGATCATGGACTTCATCGACATTTTATAAAGGCCGACCCTTCAAGGACGGCAATGCACTTTACGACAAGTAGTTCTACCATGGCTTTCATTACGGAGCTTGTATAAAACGGCAGGGGTTTTATTGCATAACCCTCTAAATATATTGGAGAATAATCCCGATAATCTTCGGTAGGGATCTGGAACCCACTAGCGACACAACATGGCGTATGTGTCGAAGTTCAGCCAGATCTTGGCAATGACGAAAATGGCATAATATATAATACGCAACGAGCCCTGTACTGGCTAACGTAGATACTCCATACCAGAAGGTTTATAATATCTTCATAAATGATTCCCCAACCTGGGCAAGACTTACAATCAGCTCCGTCCAAAGATGACCGTCTCAGGTCATAGACGTTAGGCATCTCTCATTGTAACGTAATTGTTCTTTGGCAACAAACCAGAGCGCAGCGGGTTGCGCTTTTGTATTCAACATAGTGTATGACAGCGCGTTAATAATTAATCATATACAGTATATATTTTCTTAGATGTGCTCAACATGTAAATTACACGCGCAAAAAAGACTTAAAAATAGTATTAGTAATAGTAGGAATAGTAGTAGTATCAATAGCAGTATCAGTAGTAGTAGAGGAAATAATAGTAGCTGTGGTAACAGCTGTAATAGTAGTAACAGTAGTAACAGTAGTAGTAGAGGTAATAGTAGTAGGAGTAATAACAGCTGTAGTAGTAGTAACAGTAGTAATAGTAGTAGTAGAAATAATAGCAGTAGGAGTAGTAACAACAGTAGTAGTAGGAGTAGTAACGACAGTAGTATTAACAGTAGAAGAAGTAACAGTAGTAGTAACAGATAAACATATAAGGAGGGGAAACCCGAGGCCTGTAAACAGTAAATAAATAAACAAACAACACACAAAGGTAGTTATCAGGCACTCAGTGAGAAATAAAGAAGTAGAAGACCAGACAACAGAAAAACAACAGAAGTGATAGGCTTACCGGGATCGAACCAGGACCTTCCGAACGGCACCCATTCGCCTAGCTACGGTAGCGAATCGCCACATCACTTCTTTTGTTTTTCTGTTGTCTGGTCTTCTACTTCTTTATTTCTCACTGAGTGCCAGATAACTACCTTTGTGTGTTGTTTGTTTATTTATTTACTAGTAGTAACAGCAGTAGTAACAGTAGTAGTAACAGTAGTAGTAACAGTATTAGTAACAGTAGCAGTAACAGTAGTAGTAACAGTTGTAGTTTATTCTTTGCTCACAAATATGAAACCACATACCGGTATCACAGTGTGTCCATTGTTTTGACTATTTCAGTGCAACAATAGTTGACAATTTTTCCACGTTTTGGACCGGTGTCAAGAGTTCAAGCACTCTTCTTGCTGATCCAACTAGTAAGTGATTTTTGCGATTGGTCTTCTTTACGTTTAGCTGGTTATCGTAAATTTGTGTGATTGTTTTAAATTATACATGTATGTATAGCTTGAATGTCATTAATTATCTGGAATCTGTGTATGTGATTGTATTTGCAAGTGTTTATGTGGTGCTAATGTGTCACACATTTTTGGGTCCCTCTCTTGTCCACTACAGCCGTATTCTGTGACAGTTGTTGTACTGACTAATTACGTGCTTTTCAGTGGTCGGAACCCTTTTCTTTCTCTGCTATGTAGCAGATATTTTGTATTTTCAAACATTCTTACACTCCTTTCAGCGATAAGTCGTCATGTCTGTTTGGTTGCTGGGAAAAGGCACGGATGAGATAATATTAACCGACAATCATGTTGGTTAATCTCGCGTGTGGCCGACATCATACTACAGATTAGCACTAAAACTGCTTCAGCGACTTTGGTTAAGCATTGATAAGGCGAAAGTGTCACACTTGCCAAGATGGTAAAGTGACGGGTTTTGTTTGCTCAAGCCGTGTCAGGCGATACAATCACTCGCCCGCAGACGGGTTTTGTGTGCGCAAGCGAAGGATAAAGAGATTACTTGTCTGTGCAACACATTTAGGACAGACATGAATGACATCATCATTTCCTGTTCACCTTTTTCGAAGACATTATGTTAGAGGAAAGTAAGATGTTACATCTGATACACATTGTCGAAAGAGTGTACGGACTTGTCACTTCCATATATGAGAGACGTGACCTTTTGCAACGCGCACATAATTTTTCCATATCAGAATAATTTTGAATTACCCCACCTAAATATGCAGTTTTGAAACGATTGGCTGGGGTTCGAAATAGAGGCACCACCAAATTCCTGATTGGACCCTATCTAAATCGTAAAAAACAACTGAGGGGGAGTCAAAGTTCCATATAATCTGACGCTTTAGCCAGATTAGAACGCTGTGAAAATTTCGCCTCGCGCCAAGACCACAACCAGACTGCCAGAGTTAGAATCAGAATTCCATTTATCAAACCTGACTTTGCTGGAGCATTTTGAAGGACTTAAACAGTCCAGGAAAACTCTATCATTTAAATAAGGAAAACCAGGATCTGAGTAAACTGAACACACAGAGTCAAAGTGTGAATTTATTGTTAAAGTAACGACCCCCAAGAACACGTGTAAAAGGCATCTGCTAGTGCTTTAACATACTTCTCTGAGCAAACAGTCTGCGAGCCAAGATTGGCGTATGTTGTAAATTTTACATTCTATATTTTTCGTTACTAACATGTGAACTAATATGTTTATATTGCCTTGTGAATATAAATGTGAAAATTGCTAGTGGATGTCCAAGTCATTTGAGGCTGGCAACTTCAGCATATAGAATAATGATTTCATGAACCACCACTGCAAGGGCTGGTGACTGCTTTAATGCTAGTCTCTTTCGACAGGTTAGGGACCAGGGCACTGACGAAAGTCGAAAATCAACGAAAGTCGAAGCATAGCATTTGTTTAGTTCGCAAATGCATTAGGACCGCCAAAAAAAGTAAATAACTAACTATATAACACGTGCGAATGCGTGCAAACACCTAAATAAACAGAAATAAACATAATAATAAAGAAAAAGCAGTAATAAATAAAAAATACGTAAATAACATCTTACCTTAAAATCATTTTTGAGCAAATAGACGATGGATAAATACAATATGTACAGTTTTGAATGTTGGTGATTTAGGGGGATTCTAGACTTAGAAAACCAGATGGAGAGAATTTAGGATGCTCATCTTCAGAACTGGAGGAACTCTATCTAATTCTTTTAGGAGAAGGGGACTTTGAAGGAGATCTAACAGGGGCTGGGGCTGATGTTGATGGCTCGGAATCTGAAAGGTTAGAGGGAGGGGTGACTGAAGTTGGTTGTGGCGGTTGCGTCTTGAAAAAAGAGAGCAAAGACGTTTGCCTCATTGATGTCTTGTTCCTTTCCGTAAGAAGTTCTCTGTAACAGCCTATTTGGCGTAGTGTTTTTAATTTCCTCTAACACTTTAGCTTTGTTCTTTACAAGTGTGCTAACTGTAGTGCGAGGTACACCTAGCTTGCGGCCTATTTCAGCATTTGAGATGCTTTGTTCGTTAAGCTTGATTAGCTCAAGCTTTTCTTGCAAATTGAGAACCTTGTGGGTTCTTTTAACTTTGTCACTACACTTAGTACCCATTATGAGTATACTAAAGAACACAAATAAGTAATATAGGGCCTAATCACACAAAAAAGTACAGTATGAATACTGTACACGTGTCTTATAATCACTATCATTATACTGTTATCATAAAAATAACTATGAACTGTTTACAGTATAAACACAAAAATAATATACTATGAATAATTTGATTATTTTAATAACAAAAATAAGTAGTATTAATATGTTTAATCACAAATATAAGAGATTCAATGCGGACAACTTAAAAAAACAGTGCACACCGAACGACCTATTCAAAGACTGAACGACGACAGATACAAGATGACGCGCGGTTGTGACGAAATGCGACAAAAGAGCGAAGCGAGCGACGAAATTTGGAAACGTGGTTATAATTGAGAACCGACGAAAGAGCGAAGCGACGAAACTCGAAGCGACGAAAGTCGTGGTATGCATATATATATATATATATATATATATATTCGCGATCCAAATAGCGGTTCTTGTGTGTCTATTCACCGGCAGATTAAAGTTGTTGAAATTTCGAAGCCAAACCGAGCACCGTACTTTTTTTTTAATTTTTTTTCTTACAATTTTTTTTTCGCCTGCGCGAGGCTAGTCCATTTCGCAGGTAGGGGTTGCGGGTTAGTCTATTATGCATTCACGCAGGTAGGGGTGGCAGCATGGCTCATTCTTCAGCATGGCACATTTTTTATTTATTTATTTGTTTTAAATGTAAAATTTTTGCCTCGTCTTGGCGAGGCGCGTCCCGTTCAACCTAGTCGGTTATATTAGGGCGCATGTCCAAATATAAAACACCCTTAGGTCTAAGGAACGTCGTTAAGCCGTAGCAAAATATGCTATGTTTTATACAGTGATAGCATGGCACATGAATGTATTAAGCATAAAAGGTAGGGCAGTGATGATAAAGATATACAACCTATTTTCATGTCTCTTTTTGAATACTTTCAACGATTTAACGTGTAGTTATCGAAATTGTCTTGTTAAGATGATTGTCAATAAATTTTTTAATTTTTTTTTTTTTTTTTTTGGGGGGGGGGGGGGGGGAAACAACAAGACTATTCATCATCATCATCAGACATATCAATATCTTAGATTGGCTGCAATGGCTCTCCGGCGTCTTCTGCCTTTTCTCTTGATATTGTGATGGACTCTTTCTTGTCCATCTCTTGATGTTACATTTCCACTAACAGCTTCCCCTTGCACGTTTGCCTTTAACTCCGCCTTCTATTATGGTCTTTAGTAAGGTGCTGTGTCTTTTTACAAGCCCACCATATTTTTTACTGTCTAATGTTAACCTCCTTCATTAATTATCTTTTCATCCCTAGGTTGTCTGTGATCTCTTTATTTGTTTTCCTCTCTATCCATGAGACGCACCCCACTCCTCTATATATCCCCATCTCAAATGCCTCAATTCTTTCCTCTAACTGCTTGTTCATTGTCCATGTTTCTAAACTACACAATGATGAAGAATATATGTAGCACTTGATGATTCTCGAGGGTATTACCAGGCTACAACGTCTTGTATACTTTGACATGCATCCTAATATTAGCGGATCTGAATGCACACAGCTCCAGCCTACCTAGCTATAAATGGGTACTTAACTTTGAGTTAGGGAAGGAAAAGACAGCGAGGAACGAAACTGGTCTCCCCACCTCTCTATGCTGGACCTAGTATGGTGAAGTCTCTAACACTCGACTACCGCAATACGTTATCGGGTTTCGGGATCAAAGCTTGGTAGTGTCACGCATCAGTCTAACCAGCTGTAAAAGGGTACCTGACTCTGATCTTGAGTTAGAGAAGGCAACGGCAGTGAGGAAGGGAACAAGCCGCCCCACCTCATAAAGCTGGGACCCAGTACATCGAAGTCTATAACACTTCATTCCCCTACGGCAGAATCTGCTACGTGACTACCCTTACTGTTTAAATTAACGGCAGGCGTGTTTAAAAAAAAAATTATTTCTTGTCCTTGTCACCTGTGTGTAACTGTGGCTGACGAAGGGTAAAACCCAAAACGTAACTTGTTTCCTGTGTACCGTTAACTTGTAGAACTGATTCAATACCGTTTTATTGGTTTATATACTTAAAAAAATACGGGAAAGGGGGGGGTTGAGGGCGGCAGTGAAGGGTCTGTCGTAAGCGTACGCACAGTTCGTGGCAGCTAAGAATGCACGAGGAACGCATTTTTTTTTAACTTGCCCTCCCAAAAAACGGGGGAGGGGGGAGCTCACTGTCGGGGGGGGGGGGAACTTAGGAAGCATCGTATGTCAAAAGGCAAGGATGGACAACTGAAATGCCCGATAAAGCAGACAATGTAACCACAAACTACCTTTTTCAGTCAAGAAAAATTACGGTGCTCGGTTTGACTTGAAAATTTCAACAATTTTAATCTGCCGGTGAATAAACACACAAGAACCCAAATAGCTTCTGGCGTTAGCTGGACGCACTAGCAGCTGACATAGATAATCAAGCTGAAGCTCTGCCATTAACGTTACAGGAGACTAAGTATCGGAGGCCAGATACTTCAAACAAACCGTTTCTGGTTAAACATTGGTAATACAAGATTCTTGGTATAATTCACTCAAGAATAGCATCTTCATCTTTCACATAAACATAATTACTTCATAACCGTGTCTTTCTTAGACTTAGGATAACACGAAAATAATTCACGTCTATATACGACGGTGGATATCTGGATCGGCTTCCAGGACATAGTCCGTATCTAAACAAATCACTGCGTCATACCGCGCCATGCCCCGTTTAATATTGGTGCACCGTCGTACGCAAATAACATTACAAAAAATATCATTGCTGTGCTCAGATGCACGACTGAAAATCTCAGGCGAACATATGAAAACTTAAAACATTTATCTGACCCTCAATGAATATAAAGTATTTAACGCTTGTGAACACTCCCTTGAGATAGAAGCATCATTATCCTTCTATCCACAACTCTGCCAAGAGTAATCTTGTGCGAAGGTAGCACCTTTGAAGACTCATATTAGATACTCTTGAGTTTTGAGCACTGTTGGACCACAACTGCAAAGCAGGAAAGGCAATTCCGTGACATAACGAAATAAGAGAATGTTTGTACTTTTGAATGTTAATGCGTATCTATAACTGACGTGAGAATCCACATATGTATGAGTAAGGCAGTATTGCCTATGTATACGAGTGTGCGGAAGAGAATGGGGTCTGTCTTACAATTGGGTAATCTATTCCATTATTGTAATGCACCCCAACTATGAAGCTTCCTAATATAAAAATGGCTAGAGGGAAACGGTTGGTAACTATAAAATGCATGTCAACACTAGATTTAAACTCAGGTCTTTTATCTTTGGACATGCGCCCTAATATAAGTGACTACGTTGAACGGGACACGCCTCGCCAAAACGAGGCAAATTTTTTTTATTTTATTTTAATGTCAATACTGTCCTATAACGTCAGATCTAGACATTTATTTTATTACATGGATAAACTCTATTCTCTGATCGACTTTCCTATTTGCCTCTTTCAGCAATGACTTACGCCGAGAAATCTCGTCGGATGCAGGAACACATGATGACCCAGTTCCAACGAGCAGGATTAGGTATATTCTTACTTAAAAAGCTTTTTCTAAGTTTTGATTTTTGTTTAGGTGGTTCAATATCATCATCATTAACAACATCACCATCATCATCGCCATCATCATCGTCCTCAGTACCATCATTACCAATATCATCTTTTTCACTTACTCTCCAAACGAAGCAAAGAGCAACCACTGTAGCTGGTCCCCTGGCAGCGGCCTGCACCAAGCAGTCACATGCTCTTGCAACATTAGTTTCTGTACCTGTTAGTTTAAGATGATGAGCCTGCCAGCCTCATGTATAATCTCATATTAGTCGCCTTTTACGACATACTTGAGAGTGTAGTATGCATTTTCTTTCTCTGTCTCTTCAGAGACCCCATGGGACTGCAGGGGTTAATATCACTTTAATACGGCTTATATCCATAGCTTTGCTTTTATGAAACTTACTGTTTTACTTTTACGGTCCACTATTGCTGTGAAGTGTAGTGGGGAGCTGATGTTTACGTTTTTGGGCCAAGTGTGTGGCACTGGGTGCTTGTGGTCGTGTTGTAGGATTTCTGTGATGGTGTCTATCAATCTGCCTCTTCTTCTTCCTCGTGCCTTTAAGCCAGATCTTCATCAGTTGTTGACGTATAGTGAATAAAGAACGAAGGAGCCCTGAGTACTGAGAACAGTAAATAAATAAAAGAAAAGGTAATTAAAAGGCACTCGGAAGACACCAGCCAGCAGAAAAGAAATATAAATGATAATATTAATAATAATAATGATAATAATAAAAGCCCCTTCAGTTATAACTGACTATGGGAATAATGGGAATAACCGACTATGGGAATAACTGACTATGGGAATGTGCCTCTGAGGTGACAACCCCCCGCTGCTATTTTTATGGTGTTAATTTCGACGTGTTCTCCTCTCTTCTGCTTGAAGTGAGAGCTTCTTTTCGCCCAGTCTGAGGTGGCGCAGTAAACAGCATCGCCACTTTGTGCGACCGGCAAGTGTTAAGCCCACCGGAAATCGAACCGAGGGCCATTCAAACAACGCTATCGTCTTATATGAGCTCATAGCGAGCAGAAATTATTTATCTCAGTTTGATACGTCACTTCATCGGCCATGTTAGGTGTTATTTTTTGTCTAATTTCTGGATATAAAAAAACCCAAAACAATTCTCGTTTTTTTTTAACAATTGTTTTATGAACAACCATTAAGTACAATTGAGGATATAACAATTTAAAAATAAGATGTGACATTTCAATTATCATATCATCATCATTTTCCATATCTCTCGGTATAGTGTATTGAGCCACCTGTGTAGCTCGTCCCCTTGCATGAAGCATTCACACGCTCTTGCAGCAGTGACTTCTTCAGTAATTTGTTTTTCATGATGAGTGCTAGCCTCATGCACAACAACATGTTAATCGCCTCTTACGACATACCTCATGGATTCTTTTTTTTCCCGTTTACAAAATCTCCAATAACTATGCAGAGCTATATACAGTATATACATTTTTTTTCTCTATGTTGCAGCTTTTTCTGTCACTAACGCTAAGGGATGCAACTTTGGTTGAAAGTTAGACAATAACTGTATTGCTTCACTTATATGTACTCTCCCGAAAATAGTAACATTCGACAAAGAAAAGTGCGCAAATGACGGTGTGCACAAAAATATTTATAGAACTGTGGTGATGCATAGTGGTTTTTTAAAATACTTTTGAATAAGTAAAATTGCCGTTAGGTATTGGTGCTTATGAATTTAACTCCCGTCTAAAGACGGGCTTTTACACTAGTTCTGTGCATATTTTTTCCCATCACAGGTTCCGCAAATTTACCTGCCCAATTCGCCCAGTCATTTGGGAGCACATGAAAGCTGGGAATGTGATTGTCCGAGCTACTTCATCCGTTTTTGTGTATATCTTCAGTTAGAAAACAATTGTGTGTCAATAAACTCCTACAGCTTATGAATTGTTTGTTACTTTATTTCGTACTTTGTTCGGCAGAATCGTCTTCTGGTTTATATGTTTATTGGTTTTAAATGCAATGATCATGTGTGATTTCTTCTCTATGCTTGCAAATCAAAAACATTTAGGAAAATACTAGTGAAGCAAACGCTGAAGAACTGTCATCAAGTAATTGAACCTCCTACTTGTTTAAGTGAAACGTTACAAGTCAAACGAACATATATATTACAACCAACTTTTTTTCCGGAAAAGGGGCGCATTGTATGGGAGAACATTTTATTGAGCACCTATTTCAATAAAAGACATGCCATATTTTCATTCTGTCCATATGAAGAACCGAGAAATCACATATGGCCGTCACTAGTGCCATTCCTGGAAACGCTCTACGGAGATACCAATAGCCTTTAGCAGACCACTGCTTTCTCTGAACATATTCTAGTTGACGTCTGAGGGTGAGCGAAGCATTAGATTCCATTGTGTTTTCGAGAAAGGTAATTAAGATCCACACATTGCACCATGGAAAATAAAAGTGTACACAATGGCATTTTATGGCATTACAATAGGAGACAATCCCATCATTAGCGGGAGACCCCTTTGGACAAGTGTGTCGGCGCTTTAATTCATTTACATAAAAGGGCGGGCCCACTTTATACATACCTATCGCAATATACTCATCATTTCGTGTGCTCTTCTTGTAAAAAAAATTATAATAATAAATGTATTTTATACACTGTTTTCTTTGTAATAGCGCAGTATCTACACTCTTTTGGTGTACCAAAACTGACTCATTTACTCACACTGTTACTACTCATTCACACATCCACACGCAAACACACACATACAAACATACACACACATCTGATCACAAAATCCGTGGGAAACAAAAATGGAAAACATTTTCAAAAAACATTTAAAACTAAGAAATATAAGAAATGTTACTGTGTAGTGATGAAAGCTCAAAGTCATAAGCACAATTCAGATTTTAGGGAAGTTTCGCTTAATTCTTCTGAATTCAGTTTCTATTGGTGGTTCGCTTTATTATTTGTATAATTGTTAAGGTCAAAGGGAAGTGATCCATACTATGCTGATTGTACAGAGTGAATTTAGGGTTGTGACGCTTGTGGGCTTGTTTGATTGTGAGTTGTTTAAACATTTATATGTTAGAAAACAGAGAGTACAGAAAGCGTCGTGAGCGCTAGTCATCTAGTTATTCTGTACTGGTTTCGTGCTGTAGTGAATAGCTCGCGGCTAGTCCGTGAACAGCCGAGTCCGGTGACTGTTTGAGCGGGAGATGTGTGATCCCGTGGCAGTCTGAGCAGGGAGTCGAAGTTTGGGCGTTGACTGGGTAGTCAGCCCTGTGTCTTGTATGTGCTCCCAGGGTAGTGTTCGGGAAAGATGTTGATTATTTTTCGAGGTGTACCTGTGGATTTTGGTACAGGCATCATTGCCTATTATTTGCTTATTTATGTATGATTATCTGCAGATAAGAGAAGGTAAGAGAAGATAGGAGAAGGTAAGGTGTACTTTATGTTAAGGATATGTTTCGGAGGCCTTGGTGTCGACAGGCCGAGGGTGTGTTGTAAACTGCAGAGCAGGCAGTCTTTTGAGTATATATAGATTTAAGCCTGTGTGGCGTTTTGTAACTGCAGTGTATGCAGTCGTTGAAGTATTCGTATAGATTCAAGCCTGTGTAGCGTTTTGTAACTGCGGTGGATGAAGTCATTTGAGGGATTTTGTTATTGTGCACATTCGATGAGAAGTGCACCATTATTCTATAATCGAGCGCTATGGTTAAAATATGATGAGGCCAGTGTATTGATGAATTTATTAGTACTGCGATTGTCAGCAGTCGTTCTGGTGGATGTACTGGTGTAACATTAGAACTGCGATGTAAACAGGGTTTACATCATACTGCGCAATTGATTATTATTGTATTTTTGTATGCTGTTGTACCTGTGTAGTGTATCGTACCTGATTGATGTTACTGTGTGAATAAATTATGCGCTGTCAATTGGAAATGAACACCGGTCTGATTCGTTGGTCTATTCGTGACAGTACAGTGTGAGTGACTGTACCCTCCATACCACTCACCACAGACTTTATACACAGTAACAGTTCAGTACTAACCTATTTATCATCTACCCTATGTGTGGCGTATGGACTAAGAGGTTCTCTCATCTGCAACAACCACTCCAAAAAAATAAATGGTTTCGGTTGGTGGTTTCCAGTTATTTTAGGATCGTATTCCTACAACATTCGCGTCATGATACACAGTGGCCTTACTACTAAGAAATCTTAACATAATTATCATCTGCTCTGTGTGGGCGCATGTACTTTAACAATTAATCATTCAATAGCCTATTTTAACAGTGCAACAGCTATTCTTTAACAATAATCCAACCTAAAATTGGCAGGACGAGGAATGACGACTAAAAGTAAGTGATATCCCAATGGAATCATGTGACTGAATATCACGGATTGCCTGCCCTGCTTTGCAGTAATGGTCCAACAGTGGCCAAAACTCAAGAGTGTCTAAACTGGGTCGTCAAACGTGTTTACCTTCTCACAAGATTACTCTTGGTAGAGATGTAGATAGAAGTGTAATGACGCTTCTATCCGAAATTAACATTCACAAGATAATTCAGAAGTCAAGAGCCATGCAGCACAGTGCTGAGCAATGATTAACTTATATCTGTCCGTCACCTTCTGTGAAGGATTTAAGCAATAGTTTTTAGCCCGTTCAAGCCCCCAGCTGAGTTAATTCAGAAAATTCGTCTTATAATGGTATAGTTCTGTTTAATGATATATATATATATATATATATATATATATATATATATATATATATATATATATATATATATATATATATATATATATATATATATATATATATATATATATATATAGTTTTGGGTCATTCGTTTGCTTTCATACATAAAAAACTGAATCGACTATGATGGTTTAGTTATAAAACAACAGGTAACAAATGTAATAATCAGTTAGTATTAACAGTTTAAAATAAATAATCTGCTGGTGACTTTTATATTGGAATCAAATTTTCTCTTCACAGAGATTTAAGGTGAGGATATAGTTAAGAAAAATTATGTCCTTTTTATAAGCACTTAACTGTTATGTGAGTCCTGCGGCTGTGATTTTCGTCACTGTTTGGTGATGAGGGCACTTCTTCACACAACTTGTCCGATTTAGGCGGTTGGTGTTGATTCCCTGCGTTTCACTCACAACTAGCTTCGTTCCACAAACTTTTGGACAAAATTCCTCCGCTAAATACACTGAGTTGGAAGCTTAACAGGCTCATCTCCTCGTTGTCCACCCATCAATGTTAATCTCTCAAAAGAATTAAATTCTTGAGTATACACGGTGAAACTCAGGAAAGATGAATATAATTCACCAATATTCCTCTGGGTATTAACTGGGAACTGTGTCTGGACAGCGCGAATAATGATTTGTACCTGAACTAACATTAACAAGTTACATATATCTCACAAAATGATATGCTACGCTTGAGGCACATGTGATGTAATCATCACTCATCACTGCTACAGTCGGAGTCTGGGGGTCACCTCTGCTGTTGGGTTTTCCGGCACGACTAGCCAGAAGAAATCACCAGCGCTTGCTTTAGTGGTTTATGAATATACTATTTTCGTACGGTGAGATTGCCAGCCTCATATATAACCACTTAGCAAGAAAAACATGTTAACTCACATTTGTAAAAGAAATGTTCCCAAATTGGGTTATACACAATCTCGTTGCACAGTTTCGAATGGACGCAGCTCTGTATTAGAAGCTTCAAACTCACTTTCGTCTGAAAATTAGAGTTAATTCCTCTGATGGCGGGCGTTCTGCGAAATCACTGGCCTGGGAAAACTTTTGTTTAATTTTTCTATGACTCGGTCTGGGAAATTAGAGTTAATTCCTCTGACGGCAGGTGTTCAGCGAAATAATGGCCTGGGAATTTTTTTTGTTTAATTCCTCTATGACATGTGATCAAATTCCTAAGTTTCCAGTCTTATATTAAAAATGCGGGTTTACTTGTAAATTCCTTAGTTTCCCAATACTCGATCTGTTACTTATAGTTGTGGAATTTCTAAGTCAAATGTCTCCTTTTTCTTTCTGGCTTTTAGGAGTCGCTAGTCTGACGTTTTCGCTGCAATGTGTGCTGTGATTCCGATTTTGTTACATTTTATTTCCAGTTTCCAAGTTCCAATTCCAGCTGTGTTTCCGTTAATTTTCCAATGAGATACATTGTATATTCCGGCCTCTCAAATCAACCAATCGAATCGAATCTCGTTCAGCACTACGTGGGTAGGGATCTTTCAAATTAAAAAAATACCGTCACGTGTTTGAAAATATTAAATTTAATATCCACGCGTGACCTCTTCATATCGTTGCGTCAGACTTCCGCCGGCATCTTGTGCTATCTTCACAAACAAATGTTGTGCACCGATTTGATGTCCAATTGCTACCTATCGACAATATTGTCTCTCCGGACAGATTATCGTGATAATCACACACAGAGATGGTCCCGTGAAACGATTATATCATTTCGTCTGTGATTGTGCGTTCTCCAGACAGCCAAACAAAAGTATCACCGACCGCTCAGACAAACAATATGGTTTCCTCAGACGTACAGACCGCAACGCAGGTGTTAATTGCCTGATTGATGCTGGCCCCGGAAATGAGTTACGACAAAGTCGCTCAAAAGATGGCGAGCCGGCTTCTCATGATAAGAATAACGCTCGATGACCAGTGATAATGACTAGGTATTGTCACGATAATACCCCAGTTCACCTGGCGGAACGTAAATAAGTCTGAGGAGAGGTAGACAAGATAAAGACATTCCCATTGCAGATACTTCCATAGTGGAGTCGAGTGTTATAGACTTTCCCCTACTAGAGTCAGCATAGAGAGTAAAATAATGAATAAGAGGGCATAAAATGTATGCCAAATAAAAGCGATTGGAGAGAAAATGAAGACATTAAATGATACTGTCGTAGTGGACGTGAGATCGCACAACCATATCGCCACACTAAACTTTCTTATGAACTCTGCACTTCATGTAGTCAAATAGCTTCCTTTCCAGGTGAATGAGGTTTTTTTTTTTTTTTTTTTTTTTGTTATACGGATACAGAATGCACCAACAATTTCCAAAATAAGATACTACAAATCTACTTGTATAATTTCTTAATATGTTTGAAACGCTCCCCATGTGTTTCCTGTGGGTCTGACATGATGGAAAGAAAGAACATGACTACTGCCCCCCTCAAGGATGTTGTAAACAGCGACTATTATGAGGTTGTCCCTGGGGCTGCAGTCTCTGTGACGGTACTGCCTCCCTTGCTTTCCAGTAGTGGTGCAACAGTGGCCAAAACTCAAGAGTATCTATTATAGTTTTCAATGGAGTCTATCTTTACACAAGATTACTCTTGGCAGAAATGTAGATAGAAGAGCAGTAAAGCTTCTATCACGTGGGAGTCTTCACAAGATATTCAGATAAGCGAAAACAATGCTGGCTGTTGCTGAGCACGTTAATTCTGTAATCTGCCAACACTTTTATGAAGAATTTAAGCAATGGTTCATTCTAGCTCGTTAATCCCCCACCCCTGAGTTAATTAGAGGAATTATTATTATAATGTATAGCTCTGTTTAGAGTGTGGGTTTAGTACCTTTGACTGAGACAAACATGTAGTACATTTAAGAGGACTGAAGCGAAGTTAAATTTGTAACATTACAAATAACAAAATTTAATAATCACTTTAAGTTTTAACAGTTGAAAAATAATTTGAATATTTATGAAAAGGATTTCATCACTTGATTGTGATTTAACTGAATAAAGGAGGTTACTTTTGGCAGCGGATATTGTCACTTAGCTGCCAATGGTAGTTTCTTCTCCCGCTGGGTTAGTTCCTTTCACTCTGCTCGTGCTCGTCTCTGGTCAAAGTTGAGGCGCCGCACGTTCCCAGAACGTCAAGGAGTAACGGCCAAGTTGGTTCTGCGTCTGTGTATAAGACCCTCTTATGATGGCGTCTCGCACAACGTCAGTCCACTTCTACCTTCACTTGGTTCCAGAGATAGTACTTTCTGCTTCTTCTGAATATGGCGTTTTCCGACACAGTTATGTGCCACTCTCTTCTATTCTACTTTCCCATGTCAGAATTTACCCTGGATGAGAATTAATTTTAATCCCTCTTGATACAACATCTTTTACAATTAAACTGACTAGCTTTAGCTGTGTATTACATTTAAATAAAAAGGTTAAACGTACAGATATAATGTTTTATATTTACATCTCCACTGTTTGAAAAGGGTTCACAATATAAATTCATTTATGTTTCCTTTATATTTACACTAATGGAAAAGTTTGAAATTTTAAAATGAATATTTTCACTTAGACATTTACACTGGTTTAAAGCTTGAAAACTTACATTAGTTCTGAAGTGAATATGTTTATAGGGACATTTACACTGCTTTGAAAATGTAAGTATTTGTTGCGCACATATTTTTTGGTGACGCACGGATTACGCATACATAGGTAAAATGTATTTATTTGTCTGATAAAAATATATTTATCTTTGAATGCATGTTTTTGGTATAAAGGGACAGAACTCAGATTAGGCGATGGGTATTCATTCTGTGAGTTATCGCTCTTGGTATCGTTCTTAAAAATCGAACTCAGCGGAGGAATTTAGACTTACTTTAATCTATTCTGTGTTTGGTTAGGAATAGATTGTTCTTGCTTCAGAATGTCTATGGCCCGAATCTATGTGTAGTTCTTGTCTATGTAGGACGAGTATGTCTTATATCCTGATATCTTAGTATGTTTTGGTGGAACTATTTTTCTTGTACTCTACTTGAGGGGTCAGGTGCTTCTCGGCGGATGAAGATAGGTTAGTGTGTTTTTCGGTGATGAAGCCTATGGCGGGAAGTCATGTCTTAGACCTGCCCGAAGTTTGTGATCTCTTTTGATGATGGGAACGAAGATGTTTTCTTCTGTGATGGTTAAATCCATGAGTTCCCTAATGTTCATTCCATAACGCGAGAAGAAGAGCGTGTTGTGCTTGCTAGTGTATTCTTATGTCAAGGTAAACGTACTTTTGCTGACTTCGTTCATTCCTAGGCTTAAGATGGGCAGACGTTTACATGAATCTACCTATGTCAGTATGTCAGAACGACATCTTATATAGCAGCACTGATTATGTTTCTATACAGCAATTATGAGGACAGATTATGCTGATGCTTGTGGAAACTTTGATATTCATGAATTGAATCTTTATTGGAGCTTTGTCGTACATCATTAGGGTGAGCGATGTTTACAAGACGAGAAGCCGTTTTGGAATGTTATCTATTGTTAATCATTTACCAGAGAACAGGGACGCCCTTATTATCCAATGATGATCAAGAGATCACACTTATGAAAGGAAAATCTATTATGGGTGATTCAACATTCGCTCAGAAGATATTTGCTGAATGCTATTTAAAGAAATCTCCGCTAGAGTGCAAGCTACACTTATGCTAAAAGAGGTTCTGTCCAGGAGTCACCGTAAACATTATTGATTAACTGACATGACTAGTCAGTAAGGCCTGATGAAAATTTGTTGAACATTATATTTAAACTGACATGATCAGTCAGTAAGGTCTGATGAATATTTATACATGATATGGAACTCTGAATGCTTATATACTGATGTTCCATTGTGATTTTCCTCAACATGAATGCCAATTTGTGATTGTACACCGTGGGTCAACAATATACTATTGATGTCGACCTGTGTTCCTGTAACTGTACCCGTTCTGTCAAGTGTGTGCGTCCCATTAAACTGTTGAAACGTCCACAGTAGTCTGTATCATTAACTTCTGATACGCATGAGTGAGTATTTGTACTTCCAGTCAACTTTACAGAACAGTGCACACATTCGCGTATTAACAGTCACTCTACCACTCACGATGCACATTACATCCTTGTCGAGTCCTCAAGACGTTTTGGAGCAAGATGACCTGTACACCTGACACCGTGCTCGGTTGTTTAAGTTGACTACCCAGTAACACCAATACACCTTTACAATAGTGCCTCAAACGCTTATCATCGATTGTCAACACGCACAAAAAGTCGTTTATCAGTATTATACTTAGAATGTACATCATTTCTTGTCATCTTTACCTCCCTGCTTCATAGAGAACCTGGAACTACTTTATGCTTTTAGTTCTCGTTACGAAACTATCAATAAAGCAATCACCAGCCCGCGCTGTTGTGGTTCATGAATCATCATTATTTACGCTGAGGTTGCCAACCTCAAATGACTTTGACATACACTAGAAGTGTTCACACATTAAATTTCACTTGATAATTACTAATATATGCATATATACATATATATTCTTCTTACGCCAATCTTGGCTACAGATTTTTTTTTGCTCAGAGGAATAAAAGAATTGAATCGTTCTCTTACACGTGTCTGAGATGTCTTTAATTTTGCAATAGATTCCCTTCTGACTCCGTATTTCTTCAGTTTCCTAGTCCCGGGATTCCTTATTAAAATTTGAAAGAGATTTCCTTTGCGTTTTTTTTTAAATCTTATCTGGTTCTCCAATAAAAGGTCAGGTTAACAAAAAGGAACTATGAAGCTAGTCTTCACTCTGGCGAGGTCTGATGTTGTCTTGGCGAGCGGGAAATTCACAGTGAAATAAAACTGCGAATTGGTCAGCCTATATTCCTTTTCTCCAAAGCGTTGTTGTTATGAATCTAATCACAACAGATCCAATCATTTCAAATCATGCAGATAGGGTGTGATATTTCAAAACAGTCCCACGTGAAATAAGGTGCGTGACTGCAAAGGTCACGTATTACCATATATGGATATCTGATGCGTTGCGTACACTCTCACAAAGACATTTGTAGACTCATATTGTATAAAATGTAATGAATCCATGATTACTTTTAACCAAGTGACAGGAAGCGATAATATCACACTTGTCTGCCCCCATGTGTCACACAGACAGTAATCTCGTTATCTGTCGTATGAGTACGCAAACTCCGTGTCTTATCGGTGATTAAGCCGAAGCGTTGGCCGATTGTACGTGTTAATCTGCCGCGCCTATAACCAACAAATCTGGGTAGCGCCAAGCAAAAGTGATGTATCATATCAGCCGCTCCTTGCAAATGTGATATTTATCACCAACAGGACGATTTGATACCATCAAATTTCTGCTACATAGCAGAGAAATAAAGAAAGAAAGACAAACAGAAAAGTGCACTAATTGACAGCGGATAATAAAAATCAGTACCACAAATGTACCAATACTGCCGGAGAGAACCAAAGATCGCTAAGAGGTCGTCCATTTCATCACAATCTCATCAGACAAATAAATATACCACCGCTGCTGGAGCATGTGCTTTGATGTAGGCATGGAGATCAGCTGCAGTGGCGGCTCTGTGGTAAGTAAGGAGTCACCAAGGTGATCAGCTACAGTGGCGGCTCTGTGCTAAGTAAGGAGTCACCAAGGTGATTGCAGTGGCGGCTCTGTGCTAAGTAAGGAGTCACCAAGGTGATCAGCTGCAGTGGCGGCTCTGTGCTAAGTAAGGAGTTACCAAGGTGATCAGCTGCAGTGGCGTCTGTATGTTAAGTGAGGAGTCACCAAGGTGATCAGCTGCAGTGGCGTCTGTACGTTAAGTAAGGAGTCACCAAGGTGACCAGTTGCAGTGGCAAAAAAAGTTTTCAGACATAAACAACACTGCAGCACCACGTTCATTTTAATGATTTGATGGTTCTCGATATTTTTTAAAACTAAATAACCACAAAGTGAAAGATGGTAAGAATATCAAGTTTCATAGTAACAGTAATGGAGATATATTGACCATTTTAGTCAATACAAATGCACGTAGTTGTTTAATTATTATATTTGAAAATAATAAGTTAATAACGCATAAATAAAATATATCGTAATTACATAGTCAATGACATTTTTTCATTTTTATTGATTCCCTTGAAAAGCTAGGGGGTAAGTTGCATCCCTTTGAGAATAGGGGAACAAATATTTAATTTTTTATTATTATTACCTAAATACATCTCTTGAGAACAAAAAATAGCAAGGCTAAAATTCAAATTCCTTTTCAAAAGTTTACAGATAAAGTAAATTCGTTCAGAATCAACATAAAAAGTTCCGAGCAAGATCCTCAGTCTTCTAAACGTGCTTCATGTGCTGAAATGTTAAGACGCTGACTTCACTTCTTCCTTGCATGGTATATAATAACCATGACGGGAAGTGTGAGAATCTGGTCTGTAAAGTAGCTGCTTTTTTGGAGACATGCCCGTTGTTCCTCAGCTGTTTTACCTGTAAGGTTAAAAAAAAAAGGTAAAGGATCCCGTTACATGCTCATTGAGGAGTATTGGAATTAGGTTTTGGTTTGAATGACCATCTTCGTTGATCACGGACAACTCCATCAGTGCTCAGATCTCCTCCCTTAGTTCATACAAGCTGGATCTCAGCACAGTGTACGAACTCCGTAGCACTGGCGAGGATCCCAATGTGTGTATACAGAGATCACACATTCTATGAATATTTTGTGGTGGGTAAGTTTCCTAATTCTGTAAATTTTGCCAGGGCAGAGCGTGACGAGCGGTCGGGGAGATTAGCAGGCAGTTAGCAGTCAATCCAACTGATTTGACGAAGGGGAGGTAAAAGTTTAGGTTGACACAATCTGGGTCACGGTTAGCACATATGACACTAACACTGAAGACTTAGATTGATCACTTTGTTAAAAGTAGCAACTTTAAGAAAGAAAAAAAGAAAATACTTTTTAGAGATCCACTTTTATTATTTTACAAATTTCAGATAATAAAATTTCCATTAATTCTGGTGCATTGAATAAAAATAAATTATCATATTTTGGAGAAATTAAGTAAGGCGTATCTACCATATCTTGAAGGAAGTTTACACTGAAGCAGTTAATTCTCTCCCTTTATAAGTCTTTGCTTCAGGCAAAATCATGTTAACAGACTGCCAATCAATCATTTTATTAATCACTTGACTGATGAGTTGAGAGTTACCAAATTTTCTTTCGTTCTAAGGCGAAAATAATCAAAACTAATCAGGTTTTGAGAGGTAGGACAGTTGTATATCATTTGATGTGATTTACATTAAACTACGTTTATAGATCTAATGTTTCTAACTGACTTTAGATCTTTATTCATACGGAGTGGTTGTAGCTTCTTTGGCTAATGGTTATTTAGAATAGCAACAGTTGCAGATTTAAAAAAAATATATAGTAAGTTTTCACTTTTGTAATATGAAACTTTACATATGTTTCTGTCTCCATTACTGTAACTATAAAACTTTACATTTTGTATCTCCCTTACCGTTACTACACACAACTTTAAATTCTCCAACACTGTTACTATAAAATTGTACATTCCTAATTATCTCCAGTGCTCTTACAATGAAACTTTAAGTTAGTTATATTTCCATTATTGGCACTAAGAAAATTTATATTCATTCTATTTCATTTACTCTTAATATGAAACGTTGATTTCTTTCTTTCTCCATTACTGTTGCAATGCAACTTTAAATTATATATATATATATATATATATATATATATATATATATATATATATATATATATATATATATATATATATATATATATATATATATATATATATATATATATATATATATATATATATATATATATATATATATATGCTGAAGTGCCGATGCTGCTTTTCCGTAGATTCGTCTCTGTGGTGAGGGGCACGTTTCCAGATCGTTTTTGAAAGTAATCTCTCCTGGTCAAGGTAAGATAAGAATCTTCAAGTGTCGATCTCAAGCTTCGAATGTCTAGTAGGATAGCAAATGGTCTCTTCAGGTCGTACCACACATAATCGGATCGCCTCGTACTGGTACCATAACCTTTACAGAGAATAAAGCAACAAATTCCGCTGCTAAATATTTGTTTGCCTGATATTAATCATGCGCCTTTTCCCGCTGTCCGTCAGCCGTTTGTATATATATATATATTCCTGTTACTATGAAACTTGCCATCTATATATCTCCATTACTGTTACTATGAAACTTGGTATTCTTTCTATCTCCATTACTTCTATTGAAACTACAACTGCGATAACACAAGAAGCGCTTTCTTACAGGCTTTTTATTTTGCAATTGGATCAGCCGCAGTTGTACCTTTATCCTCTTTCTGGAGCGAAGAGGTAAATCAATGATAAACTGTTACTGAGTGAATGTTTTGTTTGCCATCTTTAATGAGCATTTGGCTATAATAAAGTTGACTCCAACTCTCGAACCCAGCGGCAAGCCCTTCCTTCAGTTTGTGAAGTTCTAGAGCCTGAAGTTTTTTTTTTTTTAAACATGAAGGTTTTGAAAGAACCATAAATAAAATCCCACATAAGGTGCCTCTTACGAAATACATACTATTGCTAATATTATATCGCTGCATCCACAGTAAGCCCTGGTAAGCATACAGGGTATAACTGCTGTAATTTTTTTGTGTTTTTTAATTTGATACTTTAAAACATCTTTAGTTAAAGCAGTAATTAGCAACAGCGGTAACTTGTAGCAGTACAGAAGATCAAATTAGCTGTAGCACTAGTTGTCTCTGTAACGCATTCTGCGTTGTGGTTCTGGTTGTTGTTGTAGTCGTTGTTGTTGATGTTGCTTTTGTTGTTGTAATTATTACTGCTGTTAGTGAAGCGGTGATGGTGGTAGTACAGAATGATTGCTGTGGCAGTATTTGAAGCATTTCGGGTGGTGTTTGTGCTAATATTAGTAGTAGTACTAGTAATAGTAATCGTAGTAGTTGTAGTAGTAGTAGTAATCACAGTAGTAATAGTAGTAGTTTCTGTTGTTGATGTAGTATAGAAAGTTTACTGTAACAGTGTTGGTAGTATCTGTAGTGGTAGAAGTAGTTAATATAATAGTAGGTGGTGTAATTATTATTGTTTCTGTTGTTGCGGCGATGGTGATGATGATTTAGTGAATAAATACAATGTATTACTGTGACAGTATTAGACGTAGTTCAAACATTGGTAGAAGTAGGAGCAGCCTTAGTTGTAATAGTAGCAGTACTTTTTATACAGTAATAAAGGTATTGGTTGCAGGACCTTCTTAACCATTAGACGAGTGAGACGACTGCCTATGGCTACGAATTTTTAAATTTTTAAAATTTTTTTCAGAGGGAGAGATAGTGTAAAATTTGGGGTTTGGCACAGTGGAGTGAATTAAAAAAACATGTTAAAACAAAACACAAAAAAACAAAAATACATTCGCAGAAAAAATATTTTTTCTGTGGCCTTTCCTACAACGTCGTAAATTATAATTTATACCTATATTTGTATTATCACATGTATCAACGTATTTCATGTGCATGAGCGTATATAAAGCGTTGGACAAGTAATCTCTAGGGGATAGCAATTCAAAAGTCCAATGGAACACGACCACAGCAACTCGTGAAATGAATGCAGCTCACTCTTGTTAATAATGTTTATAATTTAATAACATTTCCCACAATATGCAACTCCACATTAATAGAAGTATTCGTGATGATAATCTGTAAAATAGGCCAACTACACTGGGCCATCAAGGTACATGAAGTAACGGATAGACTGAGCCGTCTGTAAAGTCTAAGTCTGCCAAAGTCCGCGAATGAATCTTTAGGAACCTCATCGTCCGTAATCAGGCTATAAATAATCTAATACTTTCCTGTCGGCAGACACACATCTCTGATATTCATATAATGGAATATCTTGTACACATGTAGATATATCAGCGGACACGTGTCTCGGAATTGCCTCCTCTGCTTTGCAGTAGTGGTCCAACAGTGACCAAAACTCAAGAGTATCTAATATGGACCGTCAAAGTTGTCTAACTTCGCACAAGATTACTCTTGGCAGAGCTGGAGATAGCAGGATAATGACGCTTCTATCTCAAGGTAACATCCTAAGATATTTCAGTGGTCAAGAACAATGCTGCATTTGGGCAGGGCAATTGTTAATTTATATCTGATCCGCCGCGTTTTATGAAGAATTAAGCAATTATTTATTTCAGCTCGTTCAAGCCCCCACCCTGATTTACTCATTGGAATTATTATTATGGTATAGCTCTGGTTACTGTGTATTTAGTAAATTGACTGAGACAAACATGCAGTGCATTCAAAATGACTAAATCGACGTTAAATTTGTATATTTACAAATAACAGATTTAATAGTCATTTAGGTTTTAACAAGGTTTTAAAGAAATGAATAATTATTTATAAAAAAGTTTATCATTACTGTTGTGATGGAATGACAATTTTTAAAGGAGGTCACTTGGCAGATTTTATGTGTTACTTAGCTGTCAGTGACGGTTCTGCTCCTTCTGATGGTTTGGTTCTTGTTAGTCTGATCACGCTCGTCGCTGGTTAAGGTTTTAGGGCGCAGCACATTCCCAGAAGTGTCAGGGAGTGTCTACGAAGTTGGTCCTTCGTCTTTAAGCCTCGTCTGATGATGGTATCTAGTTTTGACTACAAGCCACTAGTTCCCTTATTGTTCCAGAGATAGTACCATCAGTTGGTACCACCACCTAGTACGGTAAAGGAATAGAAACAAAACGCTCTCCTAGGTGTTGCGTTTCCCGACACATACTTATGTGATCCCATCTTCCTATTCCACCATCCCATCTATCTCAGAATTTACCCTTGATGAGAATGAAGCTAAATCCCTCGAGAGACAACTTTCTTTACATTTAAATTGAATAGCTTTACATTTACTTTACATTTAAATGAAAAGGTTAATAGTATAGATAGAATATGTTTACATTTACATCTACACTGGAAGAAATGTTCACAATATAGATTGAATATGTTTTCATTTACATCTACACTTGTTGAAAAGCTTTGAAACTTTCATTAATGTTAAAGTGAATATATTTACAGAGATATTTACACTGGTTTTTTAGTTCTCCTTAAGAACTAGCAATAAAGCAGTCACCAGCCCTTGCAGTGGTGGTTCATGAAATCATCATTCTACATTCTGAGCTTTCCAGCCTCAAATGACTTGGACATCCACTATCGATTTTCACATATTATTCCCATGGCAATATATACATATTAGTTCACATGTTAGTAATGAAAAATATAGAATGTAAAATGCACAACTTACGCCAATCTTGGAACACAAACTGTTTGCTCAGAGAAATAAAGGCACTGGTATAGGCCTCTTACACGTGTTCTTAGGGGTCGTTATTTTAACAATGAATTCCACTTTGAATCTGTGCTTCAGATTCCTCAGATTCCCGGTTTCCTTTCTTAAATGGTAGAGTTTATTCTGGACTCTGAAGTCCTCAAAACTGCTCAAAGTCAACTTTTATATATAGAGTTGATTCTAGTCTTAACTCTGGCAGTCTGGTGGTCGTCTTGAGAAGCGATTCTCACAGCGAACTAGACTTGAAAAATGGTCAGGTTATATTGCCTGTCTTCCAGCTCATTTGTTTGTTACTATGTTAAGCAGAGCGCCAATCGTTTCAAACATGCGTGTTTTGTGGGGTAATTCAAAATATTTCCTTACTTACTTACTTAGTCGTTCCCCTTCTACCGTGAGGTGTAGAGTTTTGGAAGAGAGAGCGCCAGACTATCCTATCGGCTATCATCCATCTGGCCTGGTTCCATTCTAGTCCTCGGTCCTTCAAAGATTGTCTAATGTTCTCCTCCAAGTGGACTTTGGGTCGTCCAGGAGGTCTGCATCCCTGGCTCTTTGTTTCCCATGTTTGTCGTGGTAGCCGATCTTCTCCCATTCTGTAGACATGGCCAAACCATATTAGTTGGGACTGTTCTACATGGGTCTGAGAGGGATAGGGGGGGGGGAATTTCAGGCCTTGATGTATCGTCTGGTTGCGGACCACCTCTCTTCTTGTTACTTCAACCACCTGCCTCAGATACCTCATTTCTGAGGTTTGGATCTGGCTTTTATATGTTGTAGTCATTGCCCATGACTCGCATCCATATGTCAAGACTGGGACATATGTGGAGCGGTATACAGCCATCTTCGTTTTCTTACCAACCTCTCTCTTGCTAAGGAATCTTCGATCTTTGGCCTGAAAAAGTCTCCCAGCTGCTGCTTTTGGAATGGCTAACTCTTCTTTGATGCCTCCCTGTCAGTCTATAACAGCTCCGAGGTATTTAGAGTGGTCGACCTGCTCCATGACCTGTTCTTCCTGCTTAATCTGATGTCTCCTTTCTTCTCGTGATATCGCCATGGATTTTGTTTTAGAGCTGCTTATGACCATTCCTCTTTTCTCCAGCTCTTCCTTCCAGACTTGCATGTTGGATTGGAGATGTGCATGTGATTTAGCAATCAGAGCAACATCATCAAATGCCAGCTCTGAAATATAGACCTGTCTCATTTTGCAGTACCCCACTGAATACTTTCTTGTTCTCTCCTTACATGCCTTGATGACATCGTCCATGTGGAGTATGAAAAGATAAGGTGACAGGATATCCCCTTGTCTTACACCAGTGGTGGTCCTGAACTCTTATGACTTACGGTTTGCTGTTCTCACATAATTTCTGCAAGACTCGAAGAAGCTCTGTATAGCATGAATCAGAGGTGCTGGAATGTTCTTCCTTTCCAAACAGTCCCAAAGTTTGCTCCAGGGGACCCTGGCAAACGCCTTTTCCAGATCTATGACACAAAGATGGATCTCACTCTTATTCTCAAGTGCCTTTTCACTCAGCTGTCTGAGTGTGAAGATTAGGTCTTGAGTACTTCGGTTTGCTCGGAATCCGCTATGGACCTCATCCTATTGTGGGTCAGCTAGGCGTCGGAGTCTCTGTTCTAGGATTCTAGAGTAGATTTTACCAGGGACACTGAGAAGGGATAAGCCTCTATGGTTTCACATTGTCGAATATCACCCTTTTTGAAAATCGGTGTTATGATGGCAATCTCTCAATCCTTTGGTATGGCCTTGTTGCACCACGCTGCCTGCAGGACCCTTAAGAGTAATAGGTTGCCTGATGCTTCTATGTACTTAACCATTTCTGGTGTTATACCATCATCTCCTGCTGCTTTGCCCATCTTGATTTTCTCCAGTGCTGCCTTCAGTTCTTCCATCTTTATGTCATCTTCACCACCATTTGTTTTCTCTTCTGTGCTAGTGGTTATCATTTCTGATGCTTGACCTTGCTAACCATCAAGGAGTTCTGAGAAATATTCTTTCCACCTTTCCATTACTTCCTTCGGGGCAGTAAGCAATTTGCCTTGCTTGTCCTTTATAAATTTGAGAGGGCATTGTTTTTCCTTCCTCGTGTTCTTTAGAGTCTTATAGAACAATTTCTGGTTTTTCTTGCGCATCTTTTCATAACTTTTCTCCAAATTCTTCCCATGACTTCTGTTTTGCTGCTAGCACCTTTTACTTTGATTCTGTTCTGAGTGTCGCATATTATCTTTATTTCTCTATTTGTCCTGCTGTGTTTTTAGCTCCTAATTATTTTTTCCATGCCATTTTCTTCTCTCTTATTTTCTCTTTGACTTCCTCTGTCCACCAAGGTGTCCTCTTTCTCTTGTTCTCAAGTCGGACTTCACCACATGCTTCTGAGGCAGCTGTCTTTATGATGTCCTTGAATTTAAGCCACAGGGTTTCCAAGTCATCAGGCTGTTCTTCTGTGTTTCTCACCGCTGTAGCAATAAGCCCCTGATATCTGGTCTTAATTTCTGGCTCTCTCAGCTTGTAGGTCTTAATGCTCTTTTCTCCCATTCGTTTACTTAGTTTCTTGCGTGATGATGGGTAAGTCCTAGGCTGAGCACATCTTTCAGTTGCTCTGTTGATTGTAAGCAGGTAGTGATCACTTCCAATCTCTGGCCACCTCCAGACTAGCATCCAGAGCATATTTGAATGAGCTCCTCCTAACTATGGCATAGTCGATCACTGACTTCTCATTCTTTGTTGGTTCACATCTAGTGTATGCACGTATGCGCTTATGTAGGAACAATTCTGCACGTAATGCAGAGGTCTCTTCTCCCACATATGGAAATAAAACATCAGATTACCCTCTATACAAACTCACACACATACATCTGTAAACTCATTCGACAATGTGTTTCAGATGTAACATCTTACTTTCCTCTGAAACAGGTGGACAGGAAATGATTGTGTGCGCTGTCGAATAAGTTATCTCCCCGTAGTGGCTATCTAACCTTCAGGTATTATTATCTTGACGAAGAACGCACCCTGGTCTTATCAGCGATTAAGCAAATGCGCTGGGCGATTTTAATGCTACTCAGTAGTCTGATGTAGGCCACACCCAAGATTAGCCAACATGGTTATCGGTTAATATTGCATCACCTGTCTACTCTCTCAACAGGGATGGTCAGGTAAACAGACATGACGAATTAACACTGAGAGTGTGACGATATTGCTGTGCGATCTCACGTCCACTCCATCAGTATTACTTTTTCTTCATTTTTCTCTCTTCCTATCACTCATCGCTTTTATTTGGCATAATTTTTGCCCTTTCATTCATTATTATGTGGCATACTTTATGCACCATTTTGTTTCTCTCTATGCTGAATCTATTAGGTGAAAGTCTCTAACACTCCACTCCCCTACGGACGTATTTGCTATAGGACTGTCTTTATCTTGTTTACCACTCCTAAGCCGTATTTACGTTCCGCCAGGTGAACTGTGGTATTATCGTAACAACACCCAGTCATCAGACTGGTCACCCCCTTATCTCTTTGAATCCGTCTGACCACCTTTGGAAACGTGTCGGTCCAACATTTGACCTCAGTGAAAAACGGCTGATCGTGTTGACACAAGCTTTTATTGTGCGTACGATGAAAGACGACAACATTGTCTGACCAGACATCTGTCTGGCTGAGGCACGCAGATAAAAGCGATAATTAGATAATCTGTCGGGGTAGACATCTGGGCGGAAGATATTACGCCAGGAAAACATGGTCATAATATTGTGGGAGGCAGAGGGGTGCAGCCGGAACAATATTACGTCTTATAAAGAGGTCACGCGTGGATATTAAAATTAATATTTTAAACACGCGACGGGATATTTAAAACTTCTCCACCCAAACAGTGCTAGAGAGATTTGATTGGTTTAATTTGAGATGCCGGAATATTCAATGCATTCTATTGCAACATTCGGCGAAAACACCATGTGTGATTTGAACTGAAAATGAGAGATATAATCTAGTGAACTCAGTAACACAGAACAGACAGCTTCGCAACTTCATACGAGCACTCCCCAACAGCCAGAAGGATAAGACCTAGAATTCATGTATCAAAAGTGACAGATCTACAGTATTTGGGCAACTCTGAAACCCTAAGAGTAAACCCGCATATTTAAATACACAGACTGTAAAACTTCAGGACCAGGACTTTATAAATACAAGACTGGAAACCTAGGAATTGGGATTCATGCACCGAAAGTCATGAAGATTGTGCATAACCCAATTTGGGTTCGTGGTTACAAGCCATCAGACGATGTGTGGTACTAACGCAGCTAGTGTGAAAGAAAAGCATCCACCATAACCGCTTACAGTGGAAGAGATATGGAGAAGGCTGTCGTCTTCACAGAATTGATGACCCACAGCTGCAGGACTCACTCATACGAGCTAAGTACTAACTAAAAGGCACCAGCAAAAAATGACATTCCAGTTAAACTTTAAGTATAAAGTTAAATTTCCAACTACGTCTCAATGATGAGAACTTTATAACTATCAAAATTCCACTAATCTTTCCATATTTATTTTAACCTGTTAAAGACTATTTCACTATTAAATTTGTTACCTGTTGTTTTAAAACTAAACAATAATAGTTGATTCAGTTATATGTATGAAAGCAAACTATGAGCCAGAATAGTTAATCTATATATAAATACCTAGACATATATTTACACTAAACAGAGTAATACATTATAAGAGGGATTTCGTTGGATTACACCAACTGGTGGCTTGAATGGGCTAAACCATTGTTCAATCCTTCACAAAAGGCGTCGGACCAGATATAATGCGTTAACAATTGTTCAGCAAATGCAACATTGTTCGTGACTTCTGGAAATATCTTGTAAAGGCTCCCGTCAGGTAGAAGTATTATTAACCTTCTATCTACATCTCTGCCGAGAGTAATCTTGCGCGCATGTAGATACTGTGGACGCCAATATTATATACTCTTGAGTTTTGGTCACTATTGGACCACTACTGCAAAGCAGGGGAGGCAATCCGTGATGTAAGAGTATTTGAAAGTAAAAAATATCTGCTACATAGCAGAGAAAGAAAGAGGTGCCGACCACTAAAAAGCATTTAATTAGTCAGTAAAACAAATGTCACTGATTACTGCCGTAGTGAAGCAGAGATTGACCCAAATAATGTCACAACATGAAACACATCAGTTCAGTCGGAGCTCGCACACACGCATCCATTCCGGCTGAAGTCACTGCCAAAAGTAAACTGCCGTTACTATGCACGGGAGTGTACGTAATTATTTTATCTGACGTCATTTTAATCTCGCGACGTTCTATATGAGCACCGCGATGTTTCAAAAGCATGAGCGCATTGCGGTGTGCAAAAAGAGGCGTAACAATATATATATATATATATTTTTTTTTTTTTTTTTACTTAATCGCTCCTCTTCTACCCTGGAGTGTACAGATTTGTTAGAGAGAGCGCCATACAATCCTAATGCATGTCATCCTTCTTGCCTAGTTCCAGTCCAGCCCTCGATCCTTCAGAGATTGCCTAATGAAGTCCTTCCAGCGAACTCTAGGCAGTCCTGGCTCTTAGTTTCCCTTATTTGTCACCGTATCCGATCTTCTTCCACATTTTTTTTTTTTTGTAAATAAAATTTTGCCTCGTTTTGGCGAGGCGCGTCCCGTTCAACCTAGCCGGTTATATTAGGGCGCATGTCCATATGTTAAAAGACCTTTAGGTCTGGAGAATTAGTTAGTTATTCTCTTCTTCCATTCAGCAGACGTGATCAAACTATCTTAGTTGGGACTGTTCTACTTGGGTCTTGCCACGAGTTGCCTCCCCTTGCTCTGCAATAGTGGTCCAACAGTGACCAAAACCTAGAGTATCTAATGTGGGTCTTCAAAAGTGTCTACCTTCGCACAAGATTACTCTTGGCAGTGCTGTAGTTAGAAGAATAATGTTGTTTCTACCTTGAGGGAGTCTTTACAAGATATTTCACAAGTCTAGAACAATGCTGAATGAGTCTGAGCACTGGAACATTTTATCTGACCCGCCGCCTTTTGTGAAGATCTAAATTGTCTGATTTAGCTCGTTCAAGCCCCCAGCTGATTTAATTCAGCGAAGTTCCTCTTATTAGCTCCATATATATATATGAGATTCTGGATCATACATATGCCTTTCTCTCTGTAATGATTAATCCAACTATGAATTTGTCAAAATCAACATATACAAATTTAATGATCACTTACTTTAACACTTGTAAATAAATATGACTGGTGATTATGAAAATTGATTAGGTTTCTTCACCGAAAAGTCTTTAGGCGTGATGGATCTAGAAAAAAAGAGTTCAGTTGTGTTAGGCCTGTCAAAAATGAGACTTGCCAATATGCTGAAGTGCCGATGCTGCTTTTCCGTAGATTCGTCTCTGTGGTGAGGGGCACGTTTCCAGATCGTTTTTGAAAGTAATCTCTCCTGGTCAAGGTAAGATAAGAATCTTCAAGTGTCGATCTCAAGCTTCGAATGTCTAGTAGGATAGCAAATGGTCTCTTCAGGTCGTACCACACATAATCGGATCGCCTCGTACTGGTACCATAACCTTTACAGAGAATAAAGCAACAAATTCCGCTGCTAAATATTTGTTTGCCTGATATTAATCATGCGCCTTTTCCCGCTGTCCGTCAGCCGTTTGTTCTCTCAGACTTTTTACTCTCCCTGGGCATATCATATCACTCAGGGCATGTGATGAAAAATCACCAGTATGTCAGTTAATTTAAGGAAAAATTTGTGATTGGACAGCGGCAGTGGCTTGTGCCTGAAGGAACATATTAAGCTTGCTTACATTCACACAATTATAATATACAATTATGCATAGGTTGATGTAATCATCACTCACTCCTTGCTCCATTCGGAAACTGGCGTTACTTCTGATTTGATTCTTCCGTGAGAACTAGCATGAAGCAATCATAAGCGCTCGCTGTGGTGGTTCATGAATGTATACTTTTCACATGCTGAGGTTGCCAGCCCAGTATAAATGTTTAACACCGTTAGCAAGTTATGATAACTTTTCCTCATGTAATATTTTCCATGACTCATGCGTTTAAATAATTCAAACAGTCATCGTCAATATATGGAGTTGTGATATCCATAAAATGTTGTCAAAGTTTATTTATATCACACTTCCTGCTCACTTTTCAAAATGTCTTCTAAGATTGCGTTTATCTATAATCACCTATCCCAAGTAATTTGGAAGTCTGGTTACGCGGTTCATCAGACTCTGCCGACCTCTTGTATCACATGACTTGTCGCAAACCGACTGCCTGTCTAGACATATCGTGGTCTATACAATTAAACTTGTATTGCCAGTCCATTCTGCTGGTGAGTCGAACGAACGAACTTTATTTTCAAAGGGTTTAGAATTGGGCACGCAAACCCGTCTAACATTCTGCCCTTCCTATCTCTCGTCTTCCATATTGAATCCATTTATTCTCATATGTATCTTAAATATTACTTAAATAATAAAATAACAAAATAAAATACAATAAAATAAAATAAAATCCCAACATTGTAACAGTACAATAACAGCTACACACATTTACAGTACCTTATCGTAATAGTCGGAAGTGATTATGCAGTCATAAGCAAACACTTCAAGCTCGCATCTACCTGGAGTAAATGTGGTATTAACACGTTAGTCTTCTTCTTCTTCTGCGTTCAGTTTGTATTCATGCTAAATCTGCAGGCCTGTCGCCAGGACGAAGTCCACAGTCTTTACCAGGTCGGCGCGGCAGCCCCATAGCTTCTGCTGGAGCTCAGCACCCCTTGGCCAGGTGGCACGTCGCGGTTCATCATGGGTTGGACAGTTCTGGAGAATGTGTTCTGGTGATTCAATTAATCTCTCAGGGATGGGCAATTGTCTAGCCCTGTCATGCGTCGAAGCGTTAAATGTGAACAATGGTAATAGGAAAAAAGGGTAACAATTCTGAGTAGAGGATGGGCATGACATTATGTACGTTAAATATATCGAAATAATAGATAATAAATGCGATAGGATAAAATAACGAAAAAGCAAACGAGCCGACTTGTCACAGGTCTTCAGTGGCTGGGTTTTGAGGCCTTGCCGAATCGTCTGGTTGCGAACCATGTCTCTTCTTGTTACTTCAACCACCTACCTCAGATGCCTCATTTCTGAGGTTAGGGGCAGGCTTTTGTGAGTTGTAGTCATTGACAATTACTCGCACCCATAATTCAAGACTGGAACATAGGTGGAACGGTATACAGCCATCTTCGTCTTCTTGCCAAGTTCTTTTTTGTTACTGAAGTATGCAAAATCAACACAAGTAACATTAACAGTTTCATTTGTGTGACAAGTGTCTTCAGTAGTAAAAGCTATACTATAAATGAGCGTCGAGTGGCAGTGTGATTAGAGTGGTCCGATATTAGTTAGCTTTACGCTCCAGTTTACCTAGTTGTAAATAGGTACCTGGCTCTGCTCATAGATACTAAGTAAGGCTATCTTTTTCGTTCACCTTTCAGTTCCAAAAGAAACATAGGCCGTCAACAAAATCATGCCAATTTTTTTTATCCCACGCCATCAGCTCAAGGTTCTTCCGTGCCTTCTTCATCCCTTCATGTCTGCCTTCAGTTCTCTTGTTCATCTGTTATTTGGTCTTCCTCTACCTCTATTACACTGGGGATTTCAGAACAAGGACGGCCTTGTAATGCTACCAACAGGGTTTTCTCAATATGTGTTTTATCCATCACCAGTGTCTTATTCTCATCTATAATGCCACTGTTACCTGTCTGGTTCTTGCCATTAGTACCCTAATTCGTGCCATTTCCTTTTATCTATTCTTGGTAAGCTCTCATTCATGAAAGATTTAACTTCTCGGTTATACTTATTTGTCTTCTTCATGTTTCAAGGCTGTACAATAGGACTTACTTTTAACTTGGACTTGATTTAATTTCATCTCAATATATTTCTCAGTGCAACGAAAGCTCCTCGCGCCCTTTTGTTTCCTTATTTTGATACCCAGGTCCGACCCTCCATCTCCGTCGAAATTGCTGCCAAGATACACACACGTAGATATATATATATATATATCTATATATATATATATATATATATATATATATATATATATATATATATATATATATATATATATATATATATATATATATATATATATATATATATATATATATATATATATATATACTACTGGACAAAAGTTAAGGGCCGCCATTCAGTTTAGACAAGGTTTATATAAATGATTGGCAAACTGTAAAGACAAGTGAAAATGTCATTAAAACTGAGCTCAGAGAAATGTGTTTACATTTCTGTGTCTTCTTCTTCTTCTTCCGTCCTTAGCCAAAGACCGACCAAGCAGTCAGAGGCCATCACGCCTTGTGGCGTCTTAAGGGCAACAGCAGATTGATTTTCTCTGTTGTAGTTTCCCATCACGCCTAGCGGCGTCTTTAGGGCAACAACAAATAGATCCATCTGCCGTTGTTTCCGTAATCGGTGTGACAAGCCAACGGGTGATCAGGTGTGCACTAGGTTAATTCTTTTTAAATGTCAAAAAACTGGGTCACTTTAACCCGCACGTGACAATTGCCATTGTTGCTGCAAAAACACGCCCCACTAGTTCAAAAGGTGAAAAAGTCAGTTGAATTTGAATGCACGTGCAAAATGGTCATCGGTAAAGAGTGTTCACCGTTGGTATGCAATAAATCAGTATGACAAGTGGTCGAAATGATCACTGCATTAGCCATGCTACCAAGGAGAAGTCTCAGCATTGTAGACTTATCATTAAATAATTCCCATTCTAACCCAGGCAGTTTTCTGGTTTTTCACCAGGCCCCAGAACGGAGGCATTTTTTTCTACAAGTAATGTTTTAAAAACAAGCAGTTGACATATATATTAATTCGGCAGATATGTGTATTACGCATCATACTTTAGGAAACTGGCAGAAGAATGTTGTGAAACAATGTTTAATTATTATGTGATATAATAATTGTTTGTTATGTCTTGCTAAATATGGTCACCATAAAAAATCAAGACAAAAATATGATCAAAATTGTGCACTTACATATAAATACTTCGACTCACTTACTTAATTCCTTGGCAGTAAAAAACGAGGAATTGAACCAGTTGAAAATTAATCCAAGAAATGTGATCCAAACATATGAAAATTCTAATTTGTATGATTATTTTTGTGAAGTCACGTATTGGAATGGAATTCACCACTATACATCGGATTTGTGGACTACGAAAAGGCATTTGACAGTGTAGACAAAGAATCACTTTGGAAATTAATGAGGCATTATGGAGTTCCCCTGAAGATCATTAATTTAATCAAGAAAACATATGAAGACATGACATGCAGAGTTCTTCACGAAGGACAGCTTACAGAACCGTTTGGGATAAGAACAGGAGTGCGACAGGGATGCCTCTTGTCTCCATTTCTTTTCTTACTTGCAATAGACTGGGTTATGAGATCATCGACAACACACAACAGAAATGGAATCCAGTGGACTCTGACTAAGCAGTTGGATGATCTGGATTTTGCCGATGACTTGGCTCTTCTTTCCCATAACCGTAATCAGATGCAGGGCAAATTGAAAACACTCGATGAGAGGTCACAGCAATTGGGTCTGAAAATACACAGGGAAAAGACAAAAATAATGAGAATAAATGCAGGTAATGTCTGTTTAATTCAAATGTTATCTCAGTGTTAACATACGGCTGTGAGAGTTGGAAAATAACAAAATCATTGGAGAACAAGCTGAATACATTCGAGAACAAATGTCTTAGAAAATTCATGAACATCAGTAGGAAAGAATTCAAGACTAATCGAGAAGACTCTAAGCAAAAATATGTCTCCAACTATATAAGGAAAAGACGATGGTCATATATCGGTCATGTCCTACGAATGCAAAACAACAGAATACCATTGCAGGCACTCACTTGGGTTCCTGAGGGTAAGAGGAAAAAAGGAAGACCAAAAGAAACACTCAGAAGAACAATAATAAGAGAAGGAAGAACGTTGGGATTAAACAATGTGGAAGAGCTAAGAGGAGTAGCGTCACAACGTACAACCTGGAGAGCACTGGTTTCTGCCTTATGCGCCGTGTTTGGTGCTTAAAGAATTTATTATTATTATTATTAATGATAACAGGGTTGAACTTGAAGAAACACCATCACAAGATGTAGAATCGTACACATATCTTGGCAGCAGTATGGACAAAGTTGGAGGAACAGACGGTGATATCAAACTAAGAATACAAAAGGCGGGAGGAGCTTTCATTGCATTGGGAAATATATGGAGATCAAGAGAAATCGGATCCAACACGAAAATAAGAATCTTCAACTCAGGTGTGAAGTCAGTCCTGTTGTGGGGCTCTGGGACATGGAGAACAACAAAGACAACAACCAAAAAGCTACAGACTTTCATAGATGGGTGCTTGCGTAGAGTGGAGGGATTGAAATGGTGTGACAAGGTTGCCGACGTGGAACTGATGACAGGAGCTAGACAAGTGCCAGTGGAACAAGAGATGAGAAGACGACGATGGCGATGGATAGGACACACACTGAGGAAACCTGTTGATAGCATTACAGGGCAGTCCTTGTTCTGGAACCCCCAGGGAAAGAGAGTCAGAGGTAGACCAAGAAGCGCATGCAGAAGAGAACTGGAAACAGAGTGTCGTGAAATATTCCAATCCACATATATAAATTAAAAGGTAAATGCAAAGCCTAACAAATAAATTTAATAAAAGGAAGAAGAATGGTAAAGAACAGTGCTGTCACAATGACAGTACTCGAAATCCCCTTTGTTTTATGCTTCGTCTGCAAATTGTAACGTTTCCACGTTAAATATAAGCCACTGCATAAATACAAGCGTTTCCACAACACATTAAAACGGGTATTGCATTTCTAAGAAAAACATTGAGAGGCACACTGCGTAATGACCTAAATTAATCCTAACATTAATTATACTACGTTACCAAAACGAACGAACAGATGGACTCAAATAGAAAGAGAGAGGGGCGAATGAAAACAAGGACACATGCAACACTAAACTCGCGTCGCGCGATACACAATTACTACTATCACGCGTGTAAGGCCACATGCACTAACTTTTTTTTCAGACGGACAGTGATAAAAACACTAACCTTCCCAGAGTTAGGTTTTAAAAACCTGGAAAACGCTTATTAGAAAAGATGACATTAGATGGGTTTACGTTTGAAAACATTACAGTACCCAGACAGCACATCTTCGAAACAGGAGGTAGAAGAAATTGCATATTTTGAACGCAGCCACTTAGCTCTTTTAAATTTGTATATTTGGGTTCCTTAGGGCTTGCTGACAAAGAATATGTAAAACGTTACGCAAATAGTCTAGGAATTACCAAATTATAACCAAAATAAAATAGTGGGGGTGCCTGACAGCATGAAATCATTTCTGCTCATAAAATTTTTTTATAACGTGTTTGAAAAAACCTTACGTTACGGAAATAGCCTACCATGTTAACTCCAAATTGATTGGAGCGCAACAAATATAAGACTAAACAAGATTGGTCGGGCTATAAATACTATCTTGTGTTGTTATGGGAAACGAATAGAAGGGGTACTTTTTTGAAAAGATGTGTGGACGTGGTTTCATTGGGTAGAGCTGCGAATATACTTGATTCAGAGCGTCTGTTCATTGCCACATCTTGTAATAAACCTACTAAGAAGCAGTACGTTGAGCACCAGTGTATATTTTATATAAAATAAAGCCTGGAACATCGGGAGATCGGAGTTGTGCTATATTCATTGCCAGTCAACGAAACTGTTTATTATTCTATGAATTGTGGTAAGCTTGAAATATTCAATATCTTTTAATGAAAATTGAATGTAAATTGTTAATTTATGCCTGTATATATGTGTAGTTCAGTAGCGAACATGAGGTAAAGCCTATAATGCTCCAGCCTGAACAGAAGGTGTCGGAGGAAAGTAAAACTGCATGGAATGGCCAAACAGTACACTGACACCTAGATTATTGATTAGACAGAAATAATGCTGGAATTGCAGAGGCGTGGTAACCATTAGGGAGGGAAATACTGGTATAAAATATTTCAGATGAAGCTGACAGTTGGCCTAACGCTCTGAACTCAATGTTTGTGATGTATTGTGCTCAGTGTAGAAAGAGAGTATAAATTAGTTATGACGTAGAAGGTACATCCTTCTTGTTTTCAGGGACCGTGGTCTTAAAGTTATTGAGCAGCACCTGGTCAGAGCTTTGCTGAATCCAGAGTCGGACAGCATACTCCTTGGTCCATTTAGCTATCAGTGAGGTGTCTCCAGAGCCCAGGGGAGAAATCGAGCAGAGAAGTCTTTTCCTGCCGCCATCACGCAAGATAAGCTGATGTGGCCAGCTGAGCTCAACATTATGTACCCCCATCTTAAAATGACAGTGTAAAATACAATTAAGAGGGGAATTTAATTGTTTTAATATCAGGAACTGAAAACATCTCCAATACTAGTTCCAATAAAGACAAACTATTGAAGTCATGATGACACATACCAACAGAGCTTGAACAAAATAAAACCAGTATTACCTCATATTACTACTACACAACTGACACACATATGATACTATTAAAAATATATGTCACTACAAGATTCATATTAATAAATTATGTACATATAACTTGTAATTAAAATTGATTGTGATTCCTGGTTCCATTTGTATTTGAATCAGGACACATATTCATTCATGACAGCACTGAATACATATTGTTATTTGAAAAGTTATCAGTGACTCCTTTAAGATATCCTCGTAGAGTGTTTTATGTATGTGAGTGTCACAGTGTTGTCAAGTGTGGTGGAATAAATTAAATTGTTTATCTGTCTGTTGTTGTTATGACTTACACTTCATCATACACATACCCTAGACATATAACGTAGTCATCACACTATTTCAGAATAATTCTGACTGAGGTATACATATATGTGGCAGCAAGTAATGTTATCTATAATACACTACTCTTATTAGATATAGATACCTTCACAGCTGATCTCAGTCAGTACACTAAGTCCCCTATAAATATTTATAACATCCCACTTCACCACACAGAGGTGAAAATGATGAGGAGAACATGGACAGAACCTGAGATGATGCCACGTGACAGGAGGACTTGGCATGTGTTTGTTGAAGGCGGCCTATGCTCCTTTGGGAGTGGAGGGTTATGAATGAATGAAAAAAAAAGGTAAAGGATCCCGTTACACGCCCATTGAGGCATATTGGGAATATGGTGTTAGGCCCATATTTTCTTGACCATCGGCACACTAGAGGTGATGTGGTCAGCATCACGCCGGCCGCCTTAACCTTCCCAGAGTTGCTCTGGTACCCAATTCATGAGGCTGGGTCGATCCCGGAGCCGTTTGTGGTCTGAAAATCGCACCTCAACTGGGGATCGAACCATAGACCACCGAGCTAGGGAGCCAGTGCACTAACCACTGTGCTACCGCGGCTCCAATTTATTACTTAACAATATCAAATTTGTTAAAAGTCCTATTCGGAATCGAAAATAGATAATTATCGTTATCGATATCGCTAAAATTCGTTTAGAAATAATGTATTGCGGTTGATCTGTTGACAGTATACGACTTCTATCTATGTGATTATGGTACTTGTAAAAACCTGACGTCATTAATTGATAACAGTATGCAAACATTAAGCACCAGGATACTTATTTCGCTACCAGTTCAAAACACATGGTCTACAGGAAGTGTTTGCATGATTTGAACGATCTATGGCCACTTATTTTCTAATTTTTAGTTCAAATTCAGAACTCGTATCAAACGGGCCCACCATGCGCCAGCGGTAAGATGTATAGGGTAACCTGGGGCACAACAAGGCTCGTTTGTAAGAATGAGTTTAATTTGCACATCATAACAAAGATTCGAACAGAACTGGAATTTAAACAAAATCAATCAACTGCAATTTATAAAATATATCTGTACATTTATTAATTATGATGGAAGTTTGGTAAAGATTGCAGATATGTATTTACACAAATCACAAGTCGGAAATTGTTTAATGTCAGAGTGTTTGTTCATCCTTTCGGGCAATTGGTGACTTCTGAATCTTGTTTCTTCAAAGTAATGAATACTTATTTAAATCAGGTCCTTTCACTATAGAAACTTTTCGTCATACATCAACTGTTGATGTCCAAGATACTTAATCCACCTGGACAGGCAGCCACAATGCTATTAACCGGCGATTTTGCACAGATGGTCCTTGAATCACACACTGCAGTCTGTTATGCTTCTTATTAGAACCTTTTATTGTGGCTCTCTAGGATAAAAACTGGAATATATTCACAGATTATGGTATCAGTTTCCTATCGCCAAGACGATCATCCGATGATGACGGGCCATTATTGATCAAAATTCTCATTTAGACAACATAGTCGACGAGGCCGTGGTCATTGTTAATCAAAGTAGTACATCACCAAATGATTAATGAAAGTTTTTTGTTTTTTTTTTATCATATCCTTCAGACACACTGTTACGGATCTGAGCTTATCAAGTATGGAATTCTGTTCACAAGCAGGTCAGCTTTGCATTAATCAGCTATGGGATGTGGCTTTGTGGCTTCGACAAGCGTGTGCCAGTGCGGTGCACGTCTTTTCAGCTATGAAATTTTAAGAATCCAGAATTATTATATCAGAAGATTTATTTGGCTTACATACCCATCCTACATCTTATACTTTCGTTCTCGGAGGTCCGCGTCGGCGTTCACTTTTCAGCTTGTAACTTTCGTGGGATGTCAATGCTGTTTTGCGATTTTTCCGACAAAATCCAGATTTTCTCGTCAATTACCAAATATAATGTTTTCTCTCTGCCATAATTACATATATTTGTAGTTGTTGTCCAAATCCAAGAAATAATTTTAGGTTCGGGTCATTAATCATAAAGTTATAGCAGAGTTACTGGTGTGCAATTCATAATATTTATCATTTTCTTCTTCTTCTTCCGTCCTTAGCCAAAGACCGACCAAGCAGTCAGAGGCCATCACGCCTTGTGGCGTCTTAAGGGCAACAGCAGATTGATTTTCTCTGTTGTAGTTTCCCATCACGCCTAGCGGCGTCTTTAGGGCAACAACAAATAGATCCATCTGCCGTTGTTTCCGTAATCGGTGTGACAAGCCAACGGGTGATCAGCCCATTGGGCAATATTTATCATAGTTTAGTGATAATTCCAAAGTGTCAATGCCCGCTTCGCTACACTGGCAATAGATTGGGTTATGACAACATCGACGACATACGACAGAAATGAAATCCAGTGGAATTTGACTGAACAACTTGATGATCTAGATTTTGCTGATGACTTGGCTCTTCTGTCCAATAATCATTATCAGATGCAAGACAAAATGAAAATACTTAATACACATGGAAAAGACAAAGATAATGAGAATAAATGCAGAAAATGATAACAAGGCTCAACTTGAAGAAACACCTTTACAAGATGTAGAATTCTAGATATATCGTGGTTGCAATATAGACAACGTTGAAGAGACAGACAATGATATCAACATAAGAAAACAAAAAACAAGAGGAGCAGCTTTCATCGCAATGGGAAACATGGAGATCAAGAGAAATCAAGTCCAACACGAAAATAAGAATCTTCAACTCAAATGTCAAGTCAGTCCTATTGTATGGACATTGAGAACAACAAAAACAAACAACAAAAAAGTTAGACTTTCATAAATTGGTGATTGCATAGAATAGAAGAACTGAAATGGCATGACAGTCGCCACTGTGGAACGGATCATATATATATATATATATATATATATATATATATATAATATATATATATATTATATATATATATATATATATATATATATATATATATATATATATATATATATATATATATATAGATATATATAAATATATATATATATATATATATATATATATATATATATATATATATATATATATATATATATATATATATATAGTGCACGTAATGAACAGGTTGGAATAAGCTGCTTATATTTACTGAATCCACTTTCTATGTTTTATTGTTAATAACACTAACAATGACAAGAAGAAAGTTTAAATACTCGTATATTGTGACCAGAAGAAAAAATTTGAGCAAAATGAGATACATAACAATAAAGAGAGAAGATCATGAATTGCGTGACATCATGGCATGTAAAGAAATCAACAACATAATTGGAAAAAAGGTTACTAGGGACAGGCAGTTGTGCAGCGACATATTCACCGACGCCACCAGGCATGATACGGTACTTGAGAAAGAAAAATGGCTAGTTGTAATAATGTTACTGTTACTATACTTGAGAAAGTAAAATGGCTAGTTGTAATAATGTTACTGTTACTATACTTGAGAAAGTAAAATGGCTAGTTGTAATAATGTTACTGTTACTATACTTGAGAAAGTAAAATGGCTAGTTGTAATAATGTTACTGTTACTATACTTGAGAAAGTAAAATGGCTAGTTGTAATAATGTTACTGTTACTATACTTGAGAAAGTAAAATGGCTAGTTGTAATAATGTTACTGTTACTATACTTGAGAAAGTAAAATGGCTAGTTGTAATAATGTTACTGTTACTATACTTGAGAAAGTAAAATGGCTAGTTGTAATAATGTTACTGTTACTATACTTGAGAAAGTAAAATGGCTAGTTGTAATAATGTTACTGTTACTATACTTGAGAAAGTAAAATGGCTAGTTGTAATAATGTTACTGTTACTATACTTGAGAAAGTAAAATGGCTAGTTGTAATAATGATACTGTTACTATACTTGAGAAAGTAAAATGGCTAGTTGTAATAATGTTACTGTTACTATACTTGAGGAAGTAAAATGGCTAGTTGTAATAATGTTACTGTTACTATACTTGAGAAAGTAAAATGGCTAGTTGTAATAATGTTACTGTTACTATACTTGAGAAAGTAAAATGGCTGGTTGTAATAATGTTACTGTTACTATACTTGAGAAAGTAAAATGGCTAGTTGTAATAATGTTACTGTTACTATACTTGAGAAAGTAAAATGGCTAGTTGTAATAATGTTACTGTTACTATACTTGAGAAAGTAAAATGGCTAGTTGTAATAATGTTACTGTTACTATACTTGAGGAAGTAAAATGGCTAGTTGTAATAATGTTACTGTTACTATACTTGAGAAAGTAAAATGGCTAGTTGTAATAATGTTACTGTTATTATACTTGAGAAAGTAAAATGGCTAGTTGTAATAATGTTACTGTTGCTATACTTGAGAAAGTAAAATGGCTAGTTGTAATAATGTTACTGTTACTATACTTGAGAAAGTAAAATGGCTGGTTGTAATAATGTTACTGTTACTATACTTGAGAAAGTAAAATAGCTGGTTGTAATAATGTTACTGTTACTATACTTGAGAAAGTAAAATAGCTAGTTGTAATAATGTTACTGTTACTCAGAATCAACATCATTACACTCCGGGTAAACGTATGGGCGCTCAGTCTCTCCCCCAGCAAATGTCAAAGGTTGTGTATGCTCATTGCTCTTATAGCATGCTGGTTGTATACACGCCTGATCCATCCTTCCATACGTCAATCCCTGCTAGTCTTACGTTTGATGCCAAATTCCAGCAATTTTAGCCTTGTTGATTGATGGCAGTGTCGTTCTTTAACTGTAGTTGTAATATAAAAGGTAAATGTGTCCCATAAGAGATAATGCCGTAGGGAGGTGTGGTGTTAGAGACTACACTATACTACGTCCAGCTTCGAGAGGTGGAGTGACCAGTTCCCTTCCTTGCTGCCTTTTCCTTCCTTAATTCAAGATTATGGTCAGCTATCCATTTACAGCTGTGCAGACTGGAGCGTGATGACACCGTGTTTCGAACCCAGTACCTTTGCTGCGAGAGGCCAGCACTTTAATGTTTATTAAGGCAAAAGCCAACATGTTGTCAACCATTAAGACTCTGCTCGCAGACAAAACCTATTTCCGTTTTTCTCTCTATTCTTGATGGTCGTCATTTCAGTTTGTCACTGGCAGCTCTCTCGGGTTAATTAATTACTCTAATTATTTTACTACGAAAAACAACGAAAATTAAAATATAATTGAGGAATATAAAACTATAATACCTACACTAGATCTCCAGGGCCAATCACAGTCGCTAATAGGTCAACGATGGTCAACTTCAAGGCCGTGGGTAGAGTTTGTGTTGCTCTGCTCTTGATCCTGAGCTGCTGCTTGTCTGTGGCGTCTGGGTTCAGTGACGGTCGCAAGCTGTCGAGGGGTAGCGCAGCAACCAGAAAAGTCTATTGCAACAGGTAGGCATCATCACCTTAACGTCCATCCACAGCATATAGGTATCACCATCTTAACCATCATCACCTTCGGTTACATCATCAACTCTATCATCTCTACCTACATTATCATCTTTACCAACATCATCATCTCCACTTACTTCATCATCCTCACCTACATTATAGTCGTAGCCTCTAGTATCGTTACTTAACGTAGTGTATTTATAGAGAGTTCTTTCCAACTCTTCAACGTCCTCAACGTAAAATATGCCGTCTTCCTGCACTGTGTTATCTGTTCAAAGTCTATACCGTGCTTACATGTCTTCTTTCTTCCCTTTCATTTCTCTATCTAATTACACTGACTAACAAAAAAAAACCTTTTTTTTCTTTCTCTAACATTTCTATGTTTTTCTGGTCAATTTTAATGCGCTGTTTTTAAATCTGCAAACCGTTTTTCTCTATCAGGTCGGGATCTCTAGAAATACGCAATTGAAGTTTTTTTTTAACAACGCATACAGTATTACAACATCATTCGTACAAGAAGTATAACAGTTATGTAGGCTTGAATTTCTTTGCAGTCGACTTTCGTCGGTGAATGGCATGTGGTACATCGCGATGAAGCATCTAACAATAATCGGCAAGCATGGTCACACTCCACCATCCTTGATAACGTGACTCCATTACGGCGATATCTTGATGGAATCGTTCTCCATGTTCATCGCGGAATTCGCCAAGGTTGTCAGGGAAAAAGTCAAGATGCGAATCGAGCAAATGGATTTTGAGGGACATGATACAGCCCATAATTCTGTATGCATCTATGCACTGCTTAACAATATGCACATAGTCGACAGATTTGTGATTTCCCAGAAAGTTATCGACGATCGATTTGAATGCCATCCATGCGCGAAGTTCACTACCATGTAACAAGTTCTCGAATTGTTTGTCTGCAATAACTTTCCTAATCTGAGGTCCTACAAAGATACCATCCTTTATCTTTGCATCGCTAACTTGCGGAAACTTTTCTCGAAGATAAGTGAAAGCTTTGCTCGTTTTATCTAACGCTTTTACAAAATTCTTCATGAGCCCCAACTTTATATGTAACAGTGGTAAAATAAAGCTGTCTTTGTTAACTAATGGCTCGCGTATTACATTTTTTATGCCCGAGCTGCATACGATCCCTGATAGGCCACACCTTTCTTGCATAATGTTCCTGTCTGTTGCTGCTGTCCCATTCACATAGGAAGCAACAAAATTTAGTATACCCAGTCTGCATGCCCGTGAGAATTGCAATGACCTTTAGGTCTCCACAAATCCGTCATTGGTAGTCATTGTACTTTATTTTTTCCAAACGTATAGCCATATTGTCATAAGTTTCTTTCATATGAACAGAGTAGGCGACTGGAATTGATGAAAAAAATTTTCTGTTATGCAATAACACGGCTTTTAGACTAGTCTTGGAAGAATCGATGAAAAATCGCCATTCGTTGACTATGTGCTCATGACCGTTTACATCTTTGCAATAGCAAATGTCATCACCCATCTCAAAGTATTCAACAAGTTCTCTGTGTCTATGACGAAATTTAGATATCGGAGTATTGGGCGCTAAAAGATTTCATTCTTTGAGTCGCGAACTGAGTAATTCCGCTTGTCCTTTGGTAAGAGCGAGATCACGTATTAGATCTGAAACTTCTGAATGGTTAATTATGTAAACACCATCATTCACCGGTATGTAATCTGAGTCAGAATTAGTTTCTAAAGCAGGTAAACTATCACTTTCTGATGGTTCATTTACGTCCAACGGATATTGTTCTGGTGGTACATGGATCGGACACGTGATTGGATCATGAGGCACTGGTTTCGAAACCGATTCAATATTTGGATAAACCACAGACTTTCTAGTTTTAAAAGTGAAACCATGGATATTTGTCAAGCAGAAGTAACAATCAGTAGTGTGATTTGTATGTTCACGCCATATTACTGGCACTCCAAAAGGCATCGACTTATGCTTCGGCGATTTTCGTAACCAACCTGCCAATGTATCGAACAACTGCATTTGGCTTCCAAGATTTATTTGCATCATCAACTTTCGAATCGAAATAAAGTTCATATGCTTTCTTTAGTAATGGTGTAAAGTTTTTCTGGTCAACACGATCGGTAAAATATCCGCACACGTAACAGAACAGCTCAGCCGAATTTCTACAACTTCTAGAAGCCATATTTTGCTCAGAATTATTTCAAAATACAGTAAACTATTTGAAAAAAATCGCGTAACATATGTCATGCATCTTTTAGCAGTATAAAAAGTAGAATTATGTTGCTTTTTATTAATTTTTAATAAGCTATATAGTAAAAATGAAACGGAGCAAATAACGGTTTCCCAAAAATATATTTATTCACAAATATCTTAAGAACCCGACCTGATAGAGATAAACGGATTTCAGATTTGAAATCAGCGCAAGAAACTGACCTAAGAACACTTATTCTTATATAAGAAAGAAAAATGTTGTTTGTCAGTGTTATCTTCTCCAGCTGTTTGGCCTCGCTCTATTTCTTGTACCACTGGGATCCTAGAACAATAACTGCCTTGTAATGCTATCGACTGTTTTCTTTTTTACTGTGTGTACTGTCCATCTCCAGCTACTTGTCCTTGCCTCCTGTTCAACTGGTGTTTGTCTGGTTCTTCCAGTCAGTCAGTTATCATGTCATCTGATTTCGATTATTCTGTTCCGCGCATTCACCCATTTATAAAAGTCTATCAGGGCAACCCATGTTACCGAGGAAAGAAAGGGGACCAAAGTATAGTAACACTATAACCTCCCAGGCTTTTCGTAAAAGACTTCTAAAGAGGATTGAGCATAGGGCCGGCTACCCTAGAGCCCCTTGATGTATAGAGAGTTACGCGAACTAAAATTTGGCCGCCATTTTCGGCTGTACCCGTATTGCAGGAAAATGGACCCAATCGCGAGTTTCAGACCCAATTTGCATTTTCGTTTAGGTTAACTAATAATTTGAAATAAAATTAGATGCAAATACAGTAGCACATATTTGTACTATTCTTTGTATTTCAACTAACAAAACAAAAAGAAGAAAACTAGTTTACTTACCGGTTTGTTGAATAGAATCAGTAGCGTGAATTTTTAACACATAGGCCTACTCCGTTAAATTTTATATTCCGTTAGAATTCCACTATTTGGCAACAAATATTCTGTTAGAATTGCAACACTTAGCAAAACATACTCCCTTCGAATTGAACTATTTACCTAGTTTGAAATGTGGAAACTGGTGAATGACTGTTGTAGACATTGACAGTTTGACTAGATCGAGATGATCACATCAGTTTTTGTTTTCATTAAAAATGCGACAATGTACAGTTAGTTTTAACAAAATCTAATTACATATTTTGGACCTATATATATATATATATATAAAATCTTATAAATATAGAAGAGGTGTTAAGAACAGACAGACCTAGGGAACTGCATAATATAGTCAAACAATATTTAACACGAACAAATGTTAATACAATATAGTGGCTGGGAATGTGAAGGTCTGATGCTGTTCTTACAATGCATATGAATTTTAACAGATGGAAGTCAATTAAATATCTGTTAAAGTCAGTTATATAACTGGAACCACCAGGACTTTACACCCCTCCAATTTAATATTATTCTTGTTCAGAGTTTCTTCTTCATTATGTTTTTTTTTTTGTTTTTTTTTTTGTTTTGTTTATTTATTTAACGTATTAGCATTATATTGATTGTCCCTATTTACAATGATTTGACAAATGTGATGCCACTTTCTCGTGTCGGCAGTTGTTCATATTATTTGGAATTGAAAACAATATATATCCTAATTATAACCCATCAGAGGTTTAACGGGATATTTTTCTTCATTAATTAAAAAAAAAAAAAAAACCCATCTTACTCGATGCTTATTCACGCTACTAGCCCTGGTATTGTCCAGTCGAAAATGGCGTCTACGTCGTTCAGCCTCGTTTTCGATTCTGACATAGTTCGCGTAACTCTCTATACATCAAGGGGCACTAGGCTACCCCATCTTCTAGAAACTTCTTTGATCCTTAGCCGCCGATTGTCAAAGCAGTCAGTGGTCATCACGCCTGGTGGCGTCTTGTATGTCAGCAACAAACTGCTTCCACTTTTCTCAGTCGGTGGCCATCGTTCGTGCCGTGTCGCAGCTCTGGCTCATTCTTTGCATCTCTGCCTCCATAGTTCTCCGCCAAGTTCTTTCTGGTTGGCCTCTCTGTCGCTTTCCTTGAGGTATCCATATCTTCTAGAAACGTTACGCCGTGAAAACTTCAGAAACAATCTGAACACGATGTCATGTCATTAGAACACGAATCAGACAGCCCCCTTTAGTCGTGTGAAGGAAAGATATTTATTGGTTCAAATTGTCACGGTCTTTGTTATACCTGTTATGAGACATCAGCTCTACATTGACTGCTATCCCCTAATTGTTATGACATCTTCACTAGACCTCCAAGCCGTCGTGGACCACTACACTTCCATCCCAGCTGTAATAGATTGTGCAAACCACGTCAAGATTTCCAGCAGTTTTACACCCTTGATATCAGCAACACAACTTACTGGCTGGACGTTGTTAGAGGTAAACGTCATGTTCAACCTTACAGGCTCTATAACAAGATACAGATATCATCATCATTATCATCTCTCTCTTTATGTTTCTTTCTTCTCTTTTTATGAAATCGACATTCTTGGACGACATGCTTAACTCTTTGCTTCTCTTCCATACATTAACACGCCTATCCGCCTGATTTTTAATTCGTTGAACAGATGGTATTTGAGTCTGCACTGGCCGATTCTCAATCTCCACATCTTTACATGAAGTGCAAGGAATAATCTACCAGTGTTATATCTCAATGTAGTCGTTTTCTCTGCCATTTTTCTTTGAGTATTTTTTTAATTATTTTTTTATTCTCTGTATATGAGCGTCTGATTTACAGAGTGTTTCGAGCGCTGATCTCTCGCTGCAAAAGTGACTGGTTCGATTCACGCTTTCGACACGCTCCCGTCTACCCAGCTGTAGTGACTATCCGTAAGATGTGGAAAGAAAACCTATCCCAAAGGCAACTAGTGGTATTGCTGTAGATTATGTTTCTCAATGTAGAGAACTCTGCAACCAGTTGATGTATTACTAGTGCTCTAGGTGTGTGGTTAAAATATTAGTTGTGGGCTACAAGGTTAAGTCCCAACTGAGAGACTCCAGCTTATCGGTTTGACAATAAGGTCTGAATGAAAACTAGTAACAACGAGGGAGTCAAAGACGCACCTCCTATGGTTAGAGATGAATTCTGGATCAACCAGATGTGTATAGCGTACAGCCAACTAACAAGGATCTATGGTGTCCAGTCAGTGTATGCAGTAGTAATTGGGTGTCAATGGATCTGGCAGTATGTGCCGTAGTGCGAGGATGGTGAAGGAGCTGGCAGTGTGTGCCGTAGTAAGTAGGTGCTGAAGGAAGCAGGTACAGGAATGGTCCGATTGCCCCTGTAAAACAACAAGGAATCAATATTGTATTAATAAAATTTATCAGACATACTGTAAAGGGCAATTTTTACTATCTTGCAATATAATACATTTATATTCTTATGTTCGCAAATATTTTGGTAAGCAAAGTATTTCCTTTTTAAGTGCTTAAGGAGAAGTCATTTTTGGGTTGCTTCCCTTGAAAATAGTTCTGTCATCTTCGATCGGACTCCGCAGACGACTCTAGGCCTACTGCGATTTATTCTGTGGCTGGGTAGGAATAGATTGTTCTTGCTTCAGTATATCTATGGCCTGAATTTATACGTAGTGTTTGTATGAGTAGGACGAGTCTGTCTTATATATGGATATCTTTGCATTTCTAAGTCGAACTAATTTGGTTGTCGCTAGAAAAGGTCAAAGGCTATGCAGCGGAAGTATCGCTAGCAAAGGGTGTGATCCATGGCTGTCATCCTGTGAGGATGCCGAGTTTTGTTGTAGCAGGCTTTTTGCCGAAATAGTGATCTATATATGGATGGGGAAAAGTGATAATCATTTAGACATGTTTGTATGTACTTTTCCCCATTGTGTTTATTCTCTTTTGCCAAGGAATGGCAAAGTTATATTTCGCATAAAAAGGTAAAACCACAATTTATTATGAACTTGGGCTTCGCCATCGTTGTTGATAAGCAGATGCACAGTGGTACTTTTAAAAAGAATATCCATTCAAAGGAAGAAGACATTCCTATGTATCAGCACTGGATTGTATGATATTATTCAATTACCTCTATGAGAGAACCTATGAAGAAATGAGGACATTTAATGAATGACTAATTTTGGTTATATATTCTATAGTGAGTGAAGCTCACGAGAGAGAGAACAGCCATGTTGAAATTCATATACTTTGTATTTATCGAGTGAGAAAAAGGGATGCCTGTACTATCGCTCGATGAACCAAGAGATCACTGCTACATGTGAGAACCCATGTCTGGGATTCCTATATTATGAAATATATATATATATTGAACTTTACGTGAAGGAATATTCGCTAGACGAGGTTAGGTCTAGGAGCCTTCCTATGTATTGGTTATGGTCTGACGTGCCCAGTCAGTAAAGCCAGATGATTTACATGATGGAACGCTGAATGCTTATTTACGAATGCTCCATTATGATATTTGCCAAGCATGAATGCTAACTTAAGATGATATTCCTGTGATCAACATTATACTGTCTATGTCGACATTTGTTCCTGTAACCATACACGTACTGTCCAAGTGTGCGTCCCATTAAATGTTATAAAAAGACCACCGTAGTTCCAGTACTTCTTGAATTCGAACAGTGTGAGTATGAGTGATGTACTACCAACCTGTCAACTCTATCGAATCATTCTACCATTCGCGTACTGACATTCAGATACACACTCATTGTTTACACTCACATTCTTGTCGGAGCCTCATCACGTTCCAGGACAAGATGACCTGTATGACCAAAACTGTGCTGGGTTTGATGAGTTGACAATCGTTACACTTTACTACACCAGTCCCAACATCTACATTTATCCACTGGTGGACATTCACATCATTTAGCAAATAAAGCATGATTCAACAACTAGTAGCCAGTATGAGTTAACAACTACACACAAAGAAAGAGTTTAACAACTGGTGTGCCAGCTTCCTGGGTCAACCTGCACAGTGACCATATTGAGAAGTAAACTACTGAGACCAGACGTTCCTTGGGGTCTGTTACGACACACAAATACATCAGCAGTACAACTCTACAGTGATGTCAGCGTGACCTGTCCTGTCGAGAGTATGCAGTAACTAGGTCAGGGTTTGTTTGACATTTGGTTCATTGGACATTTGCCATACAACTGACAGTGTTACACAGCGAGCTTGGTTGAAACATAGAACATTACACATCAGGACTGGAGAATATTTGACAGTGTTTGCGAAAGAAAATGTTATTGAACTGAGAAGTCCTACATTGATTGTTATCATTCAAATCAACGATGGAGCTTCTATTTCTGTGTTGAATTTAAAATAATTAGACCAGAAGTATTTGTTTAATAAAGTACCACAGTACTGTACTATTAGGCAGTGTAACTGAGCCTTCATTCCAACACATTCTTTCTGCAACACTCTATTTACATCATATTGCCATACTATTTTATGCATTTATGTATTTATGTTTAACTATTTATATGTGATATTTGTTTGTATCCAGCGGGTTGTTGTTTCGGTTGGGCGGTGTCACACAGCAGAGTATCCCACGTAATAGAGGGTCTGATGTGTGCGTTTCTATAGGTGCAATTTTCTTCATTGGAAATTTGCTGCGACAGCTGTTGCTATTAGTGTTAGCTGTGAAGTCTGTACTCATTGTTGTTTTTGTAATATTCCTCTGTTCTTTAGTTTGTTTTGATTTGTTTGTAATTTGTTGGTCTACCCTATTCTATCTTTCAGTTCTATTCTCAATTTATATTTATATACTGTGGCGTTATTTGTATTTGTTATCCTCTTGCGGTTTATCTTTTATTGTTTTTCCAATTTTATTTATTTCATTTCCGCAAATGTTTTCATGTTTTTCTGTATAACTGTTTTGTTTTGTGCCTGATCGACATACACTATTTAAAATATAGTTGATCATATAAATTGATGTACAAGAATCAACTGATAGTTAATTGCTATTACTAAAGGTACACAGTTGATGATATAAAACACTATTTCTGGTGCACTGCACTTATATTATAGAGTGAACCAGCAACTTATAGCTGTTATTATATAAGGATTTATACAAGACCTTTGTAAGGCTTGTTTCCCACAGTGATTGGGATAGTTAAGTACTATTTTTCACAGGTTACAAAGTTATCATACAAAGTCTTTGATTAAGACTAAGAAAGTAAATTTATTTACTTTTGCAAATTACTGATCTTATTAGACAAGATGTCTACCTTGGATTATTTTTATCACACAAGGCAGGGCTCTTGATAAGACTGGTCAGCAGTTAGAAGAATGGGCAGTTGCTCAATATGACAAAGCATTGGCTGCTGAAGAAAGAAAAGCATTGATTGAAGAAAAGAAATTAGAAGCTGAGGAAAGAAAATTACAAAGAGAGGATGAACAAAAGAAATTGCAGATACAGACTGATGAAAAAAAAGATTCCAGATGGAAATGGAAAAAGAGAAAAGAAAAGATGAAGCTGCTGCTGAAGAGAAAAAATTACAGGCTGCTGCAGAAGAGAGAAAATTACAAGCTGAAGCTCAAGAAAAAAAAGCAATAAGAGAACATGAACACCAAAAAGAACTTTTAGCATTTGAGTTAGAAAAGTTAAAGTTAACAAACATAAGTAATGTTAATCAAGCATCTAGTGGTAATGGTAAACCCTTTACTTACAAGGTCAAGGTACCAGCGTTCAACCCTTCCAGTGATGACATAACATTCTGGCTAAACAGATTTGAACGCTCGTGTCGAGCACATAATGTGGACAAATCACAATATGCTAACCAGTTATCAGAAAATCTGAAAGGTGATTCTCTGACTAGTTTAAGTTTAGTTGAAGAGGCTGACAAAGATAACTATGATGTTATTAGGGCAGCCTTATTAAAGAAGTATCAGTTGTCTGAAGAGGGTTATCGGAAGTTGTTTAAGACAATGGTGCCTGAGGCAGGTGAAGAATTCTCAGAATTCATTGCAAGGACACGACTTACATTTGATCGTTGGATTGAGCTATCCAAAACAGAAAAGACTTATGAAGCCCTTATGGACTTGATACTCAGAGACAAGATTATGTCAAGTATAAATAAACCTTTCCTCGAATTCTTACATGAGCGTAAACCTAAGTCTCTAAAAGAAATGGAACAGTATTGTACCCAATACGTCACTGCACATCCGGACGTAGCCATTAGCAACAGTAAGGTTAAAGAAGGTATGCCAGTTGCTTCTGCAACACCATACAACCCTAATCACTCTCACAAATTCCAAGGACCTCAAAATAGGTTTAATAAAAAAGGTAACTATTACAGTTATCAGAACCAAGGTAACCAATCATTTCAGGGTTCTTCTTCGAATACCTGGAGAAGAGCTGACAGCCCTCGATTCAGGGGTGGTCATAATTACAGGAACTTTCGAAAAGGAAGTCATTCTAGAAACTATCCAAGTTTTCCTTCATGGAGACAACAGGATCATAATTACCGAGATACTCATTATAATGAATATGATGATAGTAACCAAAGGAGCTATGATTCAAACCCGAGTAGAGGTTATAATAGTGGAAACAATGATAAGTACAGAGGCAATAATAACAGAGGTAGAGCACAATTCAAAAAACATAAAGCTCATTACCAGGCGAACTCTGCACAGCAAGAGTCCCACGAAGCCTATAAACAAAATAAAGATAATGATGACTCTAATAATATGGCATGTGCCGCTTTTGATTTTGGGAGAGCATCTCAGTGCACCCAATGCAAAACATTATTTGAGCCAACCACAGTGTCTACTTTAAGCTGTGGCCATCCTCTTCCTGCTCTTCCTGCGTCAATCGCGCATGATGGGAGAGGTTCTCTTGTCTTACACAAAGGTTTAGTAAATGACAATCCAGTCTCAGTACTTTTTGATTCTGGATGCACAACTATTGGGGTTAGGCAGTCACTCATAGATCCTTCTCATTCTACAGGCAAAGTAGTCAAATGCGTAACATTTGGCGGCACCATAGAGAAATACTCTACCGCTATCATTAGGATTGCTACTCCTTTCTTCACAGGAGATGTACACGCATGTCTTTTGCCGGATCCGATCGCTGATCTTATCATCGGTCGTCGCATTCACGGAGTCAAAGAATGCACTCCGGAGCAAATTTCCGTTTGGGAAAATCAAAATATGCAATCTGCTAATGCGGTAGTCACTAGAGCTCAAGCTCTCAATATGCCTGAAACTTCATCTGTTGAAGATAATGAAGTGCATAACCAAGATGATCCCTTGGTAATTTCTCGTGACTCGTTTATAAAGCAACAAGAAGAAGATCCGACTCTTAAGAAATTCTTCACTCTTGTAACGAAAGGTGATCCGAATAAAGATTCAAATTGTAAATCTTGGATTACAATGAAGAATGGCGTACTTGTACGTATGGTGCAAGACTCCACTAAGTCAAGTCATTCTCATATTCTTGTCCACAAGAATTGGAGAGTTAAGAACTTACAAACATGCACACGACTCTCAGTGTGCTGGTCACATGGGTTTTTCCCGTACAAAGTCAAGAGTTCTTGCGGCTTTCTTTTGGCCTTTTGTGAACAAGGACATACGGATCTATTGTCGATCCTGTAAAGTATGTCAAGAAGTCAAATCCAAAGGTCCTCGTCATGCTGCGCCTATTCAGGCTGCAGATATTCCTATTCGTCCATTCCAGAAAATGGCGATAGACATCATTGGTCCATTCAAGATCAAATCTGCTAGAGGACATCAGTTTATCTTAACGTGTGTAGACATGTGCACACGTTGGCCAGAGGCTATCCCTCTAAAGAGCATTACTACCGCTGACATTGCAGATGCTCTTTGGCTTATATTTTCTCGGCTGGGATTCCCCGGAGAAATATTATCAGATCATGGCACCCAACTGATATCGGATACCATGTCTCAAGTAATGTCTACTCTACAGATAGAGAGATCTTTTGAGTAGCATCTATCATCCTATGTCCAATGGGATGGTCGAGCGACTAAATAGAACACTTAAGAACTTATTAGGGAAGATAACTGAGGATCATCCTCAGGATTGGGATAGGGTTTTACCCGCGGCCCTCTTCGCGTACAGAGAGGTCCCCAATGAACATACAGGGTTTTCGCCCTTTGAACTTGTCTATGGAGCGCGCGCGCGCGGCGCAATGTATTTGTTGCATGATCTTTATAACAGCTGACAATATTGACGATGACACAAAATCTTCTTACGAGTATGTCATCGCGCTGAGACAAAAGATTATCGAAGCATGCAAATTGGCAACGTCCTCTACTGAATTAGCTAAGCAGAAGCCAAGACAATTTGCTCATAAGAAGAGAACTCTACGACAACTTTGTCCTGGTGACAAAGCATTTGTTTTGCTACCTTGTCGTGAAAATAGACTCCTTATTAGTTGGAAAGGTCCGTACGATATAATATCGAAAATTTCAGATGTTGACTACATCGTCGATATTAACGGGAAGCATAAAACCTTCCACATCAATATGCTTACGGAGTTCCATGAACGTCCTGACTATCTACAGCCTATTTTCCAGGCAACGGACGATTCTCATGTCAAACATGGTCATTACTCATCACTGTCTGTAATACAGGATGAGGAAACAAGTTTTTTCGGATGTTAATCTCCCGCTTCCAATGATCCCACTTCATTCTAGTGAATCATGGAAAGACGTTACTGTTTCTCCTGATTTGTCTCTAGGAGAACGGCGACAAGTTTCGTCTATGTTACAAACATTTCAGGATGTCCTCAATGACATCCCTGGACAAACTCATGTCATTGAGCATGACATTGTTCTAACTGAACATACTCCAATTAGGGTTAGACCTTATCCTATCCCTATACATTTCCAAACACAGGTTGAAAAGGAGTTGGATGAAATGATAGATTTTACAAATAATCGAACCATCCACTTCTGCATATTCTTCGCCGATGGTTATTGTTCGAAAAAAAGACAATAACATACGTCTTTGCGTTGACTATCGCAAATTGAATCAAGTTACGAAGTTCGATGCTGAACCTATGCCTTTACTAGAAGAGTTACTTACTCGTCTTTCTAAATCGCATTTTTTTTTTTCACTAAACTTGATTTGTCTAAAGGATATTGGCAAGTTCCATTATCCGAACGCGCCAAACCTCTTACCGCTTTCTCTACTCCCAGAGGCCTTTTCCAATGGAATTTTATGCCTTTCGGCCTTATGAACGCACCAGCTACATTTGTACGCATGATGCGTCGAATCCTATCGTATCGGTCAGATGTCATTGCTTATCTAGACGACATCTGTCTTTTCAGCGATACTTGGGAAGATCACTATGCAGGATTAGTTGAATTATTATCAACTCTGCGTGAGTATAACCTGACAGCAAAACCATCTAAAGCTTGTATTGGCTTTAGCGAAATTGCTTTCTTAGGCCATCGAGTAGGTCACGGTTTCTTGAAGACAGAAGACCATAATATCACTAAGATACTTAACATCTCTATCCCTAGGACTAAAAAGCAAGTGCGAAGTCTTTTAGGTCCATACAATTTTATGGACGTTTCATTCCGAATCTGTCCTCTATCATGGCACCTCTCTCTACACTATTAAAGAAAGGGTCGCCTAACATGGTTCACTGGTCTCATGAATGCCAATCTTCACTAGAGAAGATCAAAACTATGTTTTCATCACCACCTATTTTAGTGTTACCTACAACAGATAAGACATTTGTTCTTCGTAGTGACGCTTCATCCACTGGGATTGGAGCGGCACTAATGCAAGAGTACTCTGGAACTCTGCATCCTGTAATGTACATATCCAGAAAACTTAATGCTGCAGAAAGGAATTACTCGGTTTTAGACCGTGAATTATTGGCAATGGTTTGGTCAATTCTCAAACTCCAAAGATTCCTTCTGGGCGCGCATTTCGTAGTGGAAACTGACCAAAAAGCTCTTACGGCTATCCAAAGTAAAAACTTGAAGAGCTCGAGATCAACTCGATACGCAATCGCTCTTCAACCTTTTCATTTTTCGGTACGAGCTATCCGTGGTTCAGAAAATGTGATGGCGGACATTCTGTCCAGATGCCCACATGATGCCACTTAACTGTTAAATATTGGATCTTTTTAATATGTATAACTTTACAACAGTTATTTTTTGTTTCTTTACTAAGATACACATTTGTAATTTAATAATAGAATGATGGTGTCGCTACTTAGCGGTTTATTGATGTTAATTCACCGCTGTTCTTTGATGATTGTTTCTTCATAAATCATAAATTTAAGATTGTAGTGTGAATTTTTGGTATGCATTGTATAATTACCAGAATTTATTATACGTACATCACACCTTCCTGGAAACATTTATTCGTAGGGAAACAATTTCTCTCAGATTTTGAGATATATATTCTCACCAGTCATATTAGGAATTATAGTTATTCCTGATATTTTCATCTGCGCAGTATTCTTGCGTTGTGAGCCTATTCTACGGTGCTCCTAGATGTATTTAAAAAAAAAAAATTTTTATTTTTTTTTTTTCCCGGGAGGTGTGGTAAGACTGTAAAGGGCAATTTTTACTATCTTGCAATATAATACATTTATATTCTTATTATGTTCGCAAATATTTTGTAAGCAAAGTATTTCCTTTTTAAGTGCTTAAGGAGAAGTCATTTTTGGGTTGCTTCCCTTGAAAATAGTTCTGTCATCTTCGATCGGACGCCGCAGACGACTCTAGGCCTACTGCGGTTTATTCTGTGGCTGGGTAGGAATAGATTGTTCTTGCTTCAGTATATCTATGGCCTGAATTTATACGTAGTGTTTGTATGAGTAGGACGAGTCTGTCTTATATATGGATATCTTTGCATTTCTAAGTCGAACTAATTTGGTTGTCGCTAGAAAAGGTCAAAGGCTATGCAGCGGAAGTATCGCTAGCAAGGGGTGTGATCCATGGCTGTCATCCTGTGAGGATGCCGAGTTTTGTTGTAGCAGGCTTTTTGCCGAAATAGTGATCTATATATGGATGGGGAAAAGTGATAATCATTTAGACATGTTGTATGTACTTTACCCCAGTGTTTATTCTCTTTTGCCAAGGAATGGCAAAGTTATATTTCGCATAAAAAGGTAAAACCACAATTTATTATGAACTTGGGCTTCGCCATCGTTGTTGATAAGCAGATGCACAGTGGTACTTTTAAAAAGAATATCCATTCAAAGGAAGAAGACATTCCTATGTATCAGCACTGGATTGTATGATATTATTCAATTACCTCTATGAGAGAACCTATGAAGAAATGAGGACATTTAATGAATGACTAATTTTGGTCTATATTCTATAGTGAGTGAAGCTCACGAGAGAGAGAACAGCCATGTTGAAATTCATATACTTTGTATTTATCGAGTGAGAAAAAGGGATGCCTGTACTATCGCTCGATGAACCAAGAGATCACTGCTACATGTGAGAACCCATGTCTGGGATTCCTATATTATGAAATATATATATATTGAACTTTACGTGAAGGAATATTCGCTAGACGAGGTTAGGTCTAGGAGCCTTCCTATGTATTGGTTATGGTCTGACGTGCCCAGTCAGTAAAGCCAGATGATTTACATGATGGAACGCTGAATGCTTATTTACGAATGCTCCATTATGATATTTGCCAAGCATGAATGCTAACTTAAGATGATATTCCTGTGATCAACATTATACTGTCTATGTCGACATTTGTTCCTGTAACCATACACGTACTGTCCAAGTGTGCGTCCCATTAAATGTTATAAAAAGACCACCGTAGTTCCAGTACTTCTTGAATTCGAACAGTGTGAGTATGAGTGATGTACTACCAACCTGTCAACTCTATCGAATCATTCTACCATTCGCGTACTGACATTCAGATACACACTCATTGTTTACACTCACATTCTTGTCGGAGCCTCATCACGTTCCAGGACAAGATGACCTGTATGACCAAAACTGTGCTGGGTTTGATGAGTTGACAATCGTTACACTTTACTACACCAGTCCCAACATCTACATTTATCCACTGGTGGACATTCACATCATTTAGCAAATAAAGCATGATTTAACACATACCTAATTATTCATATCGTACATACAAAACAAAACAAACCCTCGCAACCTTTACACTCTCCTTTTAGCTTGCGTTATTTGCCCTAAGGCATTAGGCTCACATAAAGTTCTGCCCTCTTATCGATTAAAAGTCTCTCGCCGCGAATTTGCGTGGCTACATTTTTTTCTCGTGAAGCGACTATTTATACCTGAGGTCACGACCTAGGCTAATTATTCATAACACAGCTAGCGGACAAGATAGTAATGTTTGGAAAAGATTGAAGATTATACACACATCCCAAGATAATTAAGGGTTGCCAGATTGATCATTACAGAAGTAAGTAAAAAAACTAGATTAGTTACAAAAATAGCAATGCTCTTATAATTAGTATTTTCAAAATAGCAACACTCTTTAAAGTATTTACTGTACACAGGGGGGTCGGAGTGGCTCAGGGGCATACATGCCACACCTCAGAGATGAGAAACATGTACTAAAAATCCAAAATCCTGTACATAGACCCGCAAAACCTGTACAAAGACTGAAAAAACATATCAAAAGAGTTAATTCCTGTAAAAATATTTTCAATTACAGTGTGCTGCATTATAAATGAGACACTGGGACTTTGCCTTTTAAAGCTGGTCTTCACTTATTCAAAAACCCAAACAATAAATGTCTGAGTTTATTTTACACTGTAAAAATAATGTGATGTGTCATCATTTAGTCTATTTATGTGCTTAACTACCACTAACAGACTGGGAAATCCTGTGTTCAATAGGACCTTATAAAAGAACTCTGAGACACGGTAACAAGGGGAATGGGTTAGAAAACCTGTACAGAAATTATGTACAAGGTGTACACATCTGAAAATGCAAACACCTTGTACATATTATGGGTAAACCATAGCATGTGGCATGTATGCAGAGGTATGGTGTCTGCCTCGTATTCAAGATGTACAGGGTTCGAATCCCAGTTGAGGGATTATAATTTATTGAAATATTTTTTTCAGAACCAGTGGTCCTAATTACTTCATACTCCCCCCTGGTCTAATGGGTAGTGAGATCGGATGCCTAGCCTTCTTGGATAATGGCGAAAAAATAGGAGGTCCCGTGTGCAAGTTGCGCACGTTAAAAATCCCACGGCAGTTGGAAATCGTAAAGAGTAGGCTTATCAGGCCGCTGCCCTGGCAAAATTTAAAAATTAGGAAACCTACCCACCACAAAAATATTTAATTCAGCAAACCAAACCAAACCCAACTATACACAGACCAAGTGAAAAATTTTAGTAATATTTACCACTTTGGCAGCCACTAAAGTATTAATATTCACCGACTCACACCTTCCGTCTTATTAAAAACACTCTTAAATTAACACCTTAGTGATTTCGGATGATGGCGCACTTAATAAAATTCAGATTATTCCTGTCACGATAAAATTTTTTCTTAAGGAAAAAAATATATATTTAATGCATTAAGTAATTAAGTGTGCTTATCAAATAAGAAGAAATTCCTAACACAATACAACTGGTTTTAGCTCTGGCGTAGATATCACTTTGTAAAGTAGTAACATTCTCTGGAGAAAAATGAGTGGTTTTTTTTTTTTAATGTAAAACTTTTGCCTCGTTTTGGCGAAGCGCGTCCCGTTCAACCTAGTTGGTTATATTAGGGCGCATGTCCAAAGATAAAAGACCCTAAGGTCTGAGACAATGAGTGTTATAGACATCTAGCTTATATAGTCAAATTTAGTAGCAGGTGTTCAGGCGGGCGGTTGCACGTACATTGATGGCAGTGTAACAACGACGTAAGGACCTCAGGTAGTTGTCTCCCTGACGTTTCGTGACAAAAGGGGCTACGTAAGCTGTAGCGACACTCTGGAGATCATTCGAACGGCCACAGTTCGCGAATCAAGACGCACTCGCTCACATGAAAGGCGAAGGTCGCTTTCATGTGTGTCCGGCTTTTCTCTGAATCAAAGAGTCAGGGAACTCTGCCTCTACCCACAACAAAGGAGAAATAAAAAGACCTTCAGCTTGGTGCCGATGAACACGTGCAAGAGGTGGAATTTAGCCTGTCCGGCGTAAAAGTGACATGACTAACACCAGAAATAGAGCTTGTTGTAGCTATTACAAAGAAAAGTGAGAGGAGACAAATTTAGAGAATAAGACACAGCCGGACTACTCAGCTAAAAGTGACAGCGATTCACATTTAGTTCGCGACAAATAGGCATAGCACTTCATGTTCGTGCTTGTGCCTCACCTTTAACCTTTTTCAAAACCTTCCAGTGGCCACTGAGATATGGATTCCCTGTCCGTTCTGTAATGTTGTGTATGTGCTTCCTGTTTTCTTATAGCTGTTTTTGCAGATTCGTCTTTGGTTGTGTATATATATATATATATATATATATATATATATATATATATATATATATATATCTATATATATATATATATATATATATATATATATATATATATATATATATATATATATATATATATATATATATATATATATATATATGAGTGATTGAAAATCACTCCATAGTTTTGATATTTTTATATCTTCATTCCAATGCAACTAATTTATATGAAACAAAAGTCAAAATAAAGACAATCATCTACTATTTTATTACACAAAAATGCATTATCACTTTAACATTATAGCTTAAAGTAGATAAGGCCCTTTCTAAAATATGGTTTCATGGTAAGCGGCAATATTTTTGCTGTCATTAGCAAAGCACTACTCTGAGCTTTACGCTAGAGACAATACCGTTACGCCTGCAGCCCTTGATGGTGTCAACAGTCTACCAACTATGGAGGAGCTGGATGCCGAACCAACATTAGAGGAACTCAGCAAGGCCATTGATAGCTTGGCCTCTGGCAAAGCACCAGGCAGTGATGGGATTCCTCCTGATTTAATCAAATGCTGTAAGAGCACGCTATTACATCCCCTGCATAGGATGCTGTGCCAGTGCTGGGAAGAGACAACTATTCCTCAAGACATGCGAGATGCCAAGATGGTAACACTGTATAAAAATAAAGGAGACAGAAGTGATTGCAATAACTACAGAGGCATCTCTCTTCTTAGTATTGTTGGTAAGGTTTTTGCCAAAGTCATCTTAATGCGACTACACAAGTTAGCTGAGCGCATATATCCAGAGTCACAGTGTGGATTCCGAGCTGGCAGATCAACAACAGACATGATCTTCTCTCTCCGCCAGCTTCAGGAAAAATCAAGAGAGCAGAAAAGACCATTATATATCGCCTTTATAGACCTCACAAAAGCATTCGACCTGGTTAGTAGGGATGGACTCTTTAAAATCCTCCTGAAAATAGGCTGCCCTTCTAAAATGCTGGAAATGATAAAGTCATTCCATGACGGCATGAAGGGAACAGTCCAATATGCTGGAAGCACGTCACAGCCCTTTGATATACGAAGTGGCGTTAAACAAGGCTGTGTTCTGGCTCCGACCCTCTTCGGAATCTTCTTTGCCTTACTCTTGAAACATGCATTCAGAGATGCAACTGAAGGAATATGCCTTCACACTAGGTCAGATGGCCGTCTGTTTAATCTTTCAAGGCTGAAGGCAAAAACAAAAATCAGAAGGGTCACTATAAGAGACTTGTTGTTCGCTGATGATGCTGCAGTCGTCACTCAAAGCCAACAGGAGCTTCAGAGCTTGATGAATCGCTTCACTAAAGCATGCAAGGACTTTGGCCTCACAATAAGTCTAAAGAAAACGAATGTGCTGAGTCAGGATGTGGGTGCTGCACCAGTTATCACTATCGATAACTATGAATTGGCAGTGGTGCACCACTTCACATACCTAGGGTCTACCATCAATGACAAACTCTCACTGGATACAGAAATCGACAGCCGCATTGGCAAAGCTGCAGCTACCTTTGCCCGCCTCACATCGCGTGTTTTGGGGAAACTCTAAACTCACAATGAAGACCAAAGCTGCGGTATATAATGCCTGCGTCACCAGCACACTCCTATATGGCAGCGAGACCTGGACGACCTATGCTAAGCAAGAAAGAAGGCTCAATACCTTCCATTTGCGGTGTCTACGCCGCATCCTCGGCATCTCGTGGAAAGATAAAGTGACAAATGTCGAGGTGTTGTCACGTGCTGGCCTTCAAAGTATGTATACGCTTCTTAGACAGCGCAGACTTCGCTGGCTTGGCCATGTTCGCCGCATGGAAGATGGTCGCATCCCAAAAGATATCTTCTACGGACAATTAGCAGATGGCAAGAGAACAGTTGGGCGACCACAGCTGAGGTTCAAAGATGTGTGCAAGAGAGATATTGAGGGCACTGGACATGGATCCAGCAACATGGGAGGATGAAGCTGCCGATCGCACTAAGTGGCGATGCTATTTACGGCGCCACCTCAGATTGGGCGAAGAGAGGCTCACACAAGAAGCAGAGGTGAGGAGAAAACGTCGAAAGGAACACCAGGAAAATAAGCAGCTGAGGGCTGTCACCTCAGGGGCGCATTCCCATAGTCAGTTATGACTGAAGGGGCTATTATTATTATTATTATTATCATTAGCAACGTTAGTTTAATGGCCATTTTAGAGGATTTTTTGTGTGTCGTTTCTGGAAATAACTAAGATTAATAATAACTCTTCTTAGCCAAATAGCAGTTACTGCCCCTTTCTTTGACGTTTGTTTCTTGTATATCCAGGAATGTCAACGAAAAACTGTTTGGAGATGTCGGGAACCTTGAGTTGACTACTGCCTTTATTAGAGTCATAAATGTGGAAGTCTGTAAGCGAACGAGGAAGAAGAAGAAGATATCCAGGAATTACAAGCGAGGATATAGAAAACTAAAAATATGGAGTAGCTATTCAATTAGCCTGTATATAACAGATACAGCGGTGGCTTCAAGTTCCCTAGGATTCAATGAATATATATATATATATATATATATATATATATATATATATATATATATATATATATATATATATATATATATATATATATATTAGGTTGAAATCTTTAATGATTAATTAATCGATTAATCAGCCAAATGTTTAATCGATTAATTGATTTTTTTAAAATTCCATCGATTATTCCTTTTTTTTTTTTTTTTTTTTTTTTTGCTTTAATGCGAGAGCACATCCGATGTTAGAGGTTTTTTATAAGGAATTTTGACAAGTATGGTCAATAATGATAAACTATTTGGTTTTACTTTTCAGTATTTTCATTACACTTTCACGAAGATGTTGCCTTATAACAAGTAAAATAAATAAGTCCTTGATTCAAAAGAAAATATAAAACTTTATTTATGATTTTTTTAATAATAAATCAAATTGTTCGAAACTGATCGATTACAGAAATTCAATTAATCAACTAAGATGTTTGTTTATTAATCCCAGCCCTAATATACTCGTAATATATATATATATATATATATATATATATATATAATATATATTATATATATATATATATTATATAATTATATATATATATATATATATATATATATATATATATATAATATATAAAGCAATCCCTCGGTCTTACGCTGTTCGATCAGCGCTTTTTCGATTGAAATCTGTTGCTATTTTATGCCATATGCCCGTTATATGCATAACTAATTCGATCTTACGATGTGCTCTAAATTCCATGCAAGGAGGGAAACAAACTTTCACTTGATCATCAAGTTCTTTCCGGGTAATGGAATGGCCAAGAAGCATTGCCATTATTAGCATAATGAAGCATGACCCCCAAAATAGAATGCAGTTAT